>JZKD02S1909529.1:433094-468816 GCA_000966675.3 Picea glauca
AGGATGCACCACGTGCTCCAAGGGTGCCACTCACTGACTTGACTGATTGGTAGACATCTATAACCCCTGGAGTCAACACTCCGCCAGGTGAACTTGTGGGAGACTAAGGGCTCTAGGGAATAAGGCCCCCGCCTTATTGCGCGCTCCTTAGAATCATCATGAGAGACTTTCGTAGTCTGGCCTCACAGCATCGTGGATCCTCTCGAACTAGGTAATCGTTAACCTACAGTTCGAGCCATGGCAGGAGTGCTAGTAGGCTGTGGCAGGTCTGTTGTCCACACCTCTCCCTCAACCTCTCTGGAAATCATGTGTGGCCCCTTTACTCCATATGTGAGTCTAGTCGGCAAGCTTTCGTCAGCCTACATCATCAAGAATCATGTCAGATCATGTCAACAACATATCATCAAATCAATAACTATCATGGTAAATAAATCAAATCAAGTAGCACACTCCCTGACTCAATCCAGAGTCCAAGGGGTTCCACCAATGCCTCTGCATCCTCAAGGTCTGAAACGCTGCACACTCAATGAAACTGAGTCAGCAGCACCTGTCTACATCAAAGTAGTAAAAACATCCGGTCATCTATCTTAACGCATCATAATGAAGGATAAATTTTTTATCATCATAAAAGTCCAGATCACTTGCGAGAAAGCGTCCTCAAAGAATAAGGTTGGTAAGTGCGCCAGAGCGGGATGTTACATACACCCCCTCTTGGTCTAAACTTCATCCCGAAGTTTCTCAATATAAATGCCGAAATAAATGTACCACAATATCATAAGTACCACAGTATCATAAGCCTATCTATCAAACAAAAATGGAAAATGTTGGCGCATATCATATGCGTCCTCCCAGGTCGCAAGTGCGGACTATAATTGTCCCACTGGACCTTGACCTGATCTACCTTTCAACGTCGTAACTATCGAACGTGATGATCTAAAATGTGGACTGGCTCAGCCATGAGCGCTCCCTCGTCTGATACCTGCAAGGAAATCATGTCAATCACGTGTGTAGGATCACTAATATAATGTCTCAAAACTGATACATGAAAAACATCGTGCATATGCCTCAAAGGATCAGGAAAGGCTAGTCGATAGGCCACAGGCCCCTTTCTCTCCACAATCTCGAAAGGTCCCACATACCTAGGAGAGAGTTTATCTCCCTTCCCAAACTTGATCGAACTCTTGTGTGGTTTAACCCGCAAGAAGACTCGATCATCGACCTCGTAACTACGGTTGACTCGGTGCGCATCGGCATAACTCTTATGTCAATCCTACACTTCTTTAATCCTTTGTCTTGTGGTTTGCATCTGCTCTTCCATCTATTGGATCGCTTCTGGTCCCACCAGGACTCTATCCTCCAACCGATCCCAACTCAAGGGCGTCTGACACGGTCGCCCATACAAAAACTCAAAAGGCGCCATCTTAATGGTGCTCTGGTAACTGTTGTTATAAGCGAACTCTACTAGAGGCAAGAATTCCTCCCAACATTTTTGTTGGTCCATCACGTACATGCGCAACATGTCTTCAAAGGTTTGGTTCATTCGTTTGGTCTATCCATCAGTCTCTGGGTGATACGCAGTACTAAAGTTAAGTTGAGTTCCCAAGGCCTCTTGGAAACTCATCCAAAATCGTCCGGTAAACACTGATTCTCGATCGGATATAACATTCTTAGGCACACCATGCAACCTCACAATCTCACTGATGAAAATTCTCGCTATGTCAAGTTCCTGATATGTCGTATGCACCAGAATTAAGTGATCACTCTTCATCAGAGTGTCTACTACTACAAAAATCGAGTCATGTCTCCTTGCCGTTAGTGGTAATCCAACAATAAAGTCCATCGAAATAACTTCCCATTTCGATTCTGGAATAGCATGCAGTTGAAGTAATCCTGCCAGGTGTCTATGTTCAGCCTTTACCTACTGACACTCGAGACATCTAGCCACAAAGTTGACTATGTCGGCCTTCATTCCCTTCCAGAAGAATAAGGGTTTAAGGTCTGCCCTCATCTTCATGACTCCTGGGTGAGCCATGTAAACTGCTCTATGAGCCTCGCTCAGGATCAACATCCTCAACTGGTCATTTGGCGGTACGTAAATCTAGCCTCTAAACCTCAATAACCCATCGCTATCAAAAGAAAATCCCTCATACCGTGGTACCATCATTGTGTTTTGTCCAATAAAATCCTTGACTTCCATGTACCAGTCATCGTCACGCTGTAAAGTGAGAATCTTCTCACGTAGATTCGTCTGAAGAGGTAACACCAAAAAGATGTGTGGCCTCTGACTCAAAGCATCCGCCACTCGGTTCACTGTTCCATTTATGTAAGTAATCTCAAAGTCGTACTCGCTAAGAAATTCTGACGAACACCGTTGTCGAGCGTTCAGGTCGCTTTGTGTGAAAATGTGTTGGAGTCCACAATGATCAATATTTAATTCAAATTTACATCCCACAAGGTAGTGTCTCCAAACCTTCAAGTCATAAACAATGGCTAATAACTCCAAATCGTGCATCGCGTAATTCTCCTCATGCCTTCCCATTTTTCTCGAAATGTAAGAAATCACTCGTCCGTCTTGCATCAAGACTCTGCCTAAACATTCTTTGGATGCGTCAGTGCATACCAAGAAGTCTACATCCATGTCAGGGACCTTTAGTATTGGTGTTGTTGTCAACAACTCCTTAATCCTTCGAAATTCTTCCACGCATTTCTCAGTCCAAACAAACTTCTTTTTTTTATTCTGCAATTCTGTGATCGAACTTGCTATATTTGAAAATCCCTCGAAAAACCGTCGATAGTATCCGTCTAAACCCATAAAACTATGCACTTCTGTGACATTTGTCGGTGCAGTCCATTCCATAATAGCCTCAACCTTGGCTGGATCCACGGCGATACCTTTGCCGGAGATGACATGCCCTAAGTAGTGAATCCTTGATTGATAAAAAGAGCATTTGGACAACTTCCCATATAATTTGTGTTCTCGTAAACATTTTAGTACCAAGCGCAAGTGCTTGTCATGCTCCTCTGTCATCCAAGAGTAGATCAAAATATCGTCAATGAATATTTGGACAAACTTGTCCAAGTACTCGCAGAACACCCTGTTCATCAAACTCATGAATACCCCTGGGGCATTTGTCAGTCCAAAAGGTAAAATAGTAAAATCGTAATGTCCAAATCTCGTCTTAAAAGCGGTCTTAGGGATGTCATCCTCCTTGATCCATAACTGGTGATACACTTATCGCAAATCGATCTTGGAGAACACCATCGCACCCTTCATTTGATCGAACAGATCATCAATTCTCAGTAAGGGATACTGATTCTTGATCGTAGCCTTGTTCAGTTGATGGTAGTCAATGCAAAGCCTCCACGATCCGTCCTTATTTCAAATGAAAATAACCGGTGCCCCCCACGGTGACACACTAGGACGTATCATTCCCAAGTCCAACAACTCCTTCAGTTGCATTTTCAGCTCTTGCAACTCCAGGGTCGACATCCGATAAGGCGTTCTCGCTATCGGTTCAGTCCCCGGTTTCAGGTCTATGGTAAAATCCAATTCTCTCTCCGGCAGCATCCCAGGTAAGTCCTCTAGAAACACGTCCGCAAACTCCTTCACCATCGGAAGGTGTTCTAGACCTTCTACTACTCCCTTTTCATTTAGCGCAAGGATCGCATAAAGCTTGCACCCCTTGTGCATACTCTTCTGTAACTATAACGAAGAGACAAACCTCAGGGATACTCCCTGGTTCTGTCCTACTATCACATGTCTCTGTCCTTTATCATCGTCCAAGCTCAACCGTTTCGTCTTACAGTTGAGTATCGCCTCATGCGATTCCAACCAATCCATACCGATCACGACGTCATAAGATCCTAAGATCGTGACATACAAGTCGACCCTCATGACAAACTCTCCCAGGTTAAGGGAACAACCCATAACCTTTCCTCCAACCTTCTATTTGGCTCCAAAATCCATCTCTACAAAGCTAAACTCGTCCTATTCGACTGCCTTTACCTGAATACTTTTTAGCACTTCACCAGAAATGAAACTCTCAGTAGCACCTGGGTCTATCAAAATACTAAGGGTCTGGTCAGCGACACTACCTGTCGTCTCGAGCACAGTCGACTGGTGCTCTGCCTGGCGGTTATTCACCGCTGCGTGAATCCGATAGGGCCTTGCCCATATCTCCCACTATAGTGGGTCCGGATGATCCAGATGCTCTGGTCCTCTCCACAGGGCAGTCGCACTGGTAGTGTGGCTCCCCACACATCCAACACCCCTTCTTCGGCCCAGTGGTCCTGGTACCCGAAGTAGAAAATGACGGCCCACTAGCCTGAAAACTTGGTCTGTTCTGTTGAACATGCCTAAGCTGTTGCTGCTACTGGCGACGCTACTACTGGTGTTGTGGTTCTCGATAAGTTGTCCGCTGCTGAGGCGGCGATCGTCGAGGTGTAGTGAACATGGATCCCCTCTGGAAGCTGCGATATTCTGACATATGTCTCGCTGGTGTCTGGTGCTGCGGCATTCCAGATGAACCCTGCCCTACTGGTATCACTAGAGTCCTAGTCTAACCCCTGCTGATAAGCTCCTCCTCTGCTATGAGGGCCTTTTGGACAGTGTTGTGCAAGGTTTGAGGCATCAAGATCCTAACCTTGGCACGCACGATGTCGTTAAGGCCAAACATGAACCTGTTGACCTTGAGCTTCTCTGTGTTAAGGTGCGGAGCATACCGGAGAAGCTCCATAAAACGTGCCTCGTACTTGAGCACCATAAGACCTCCATGTTGTAAGGCGTTGAACTCATTGAGCTGACGCTCAATGAATTCCTCAGAAATATATCTCTCTCGGAACCATTCCTTGAATAGTTCCCATCACACGTCTTCAACGGCCATGCTTAGTTGCGACAGGAGCATCTTCCACCATATAAGAGTGCTCCCCTTCAGTTGAAATACCGCCATGCAGAACTTCATGTTGGAGGTATAATCATGAAGTGTGAAGCACATCACCATATTCTCCAACAATGCCTCGGCGGCTGCGCCGTCCGGGGCACCAAATAACTTAGGAAATTTTACCTTCTCGAGTTCATGGTGAATGCTACCTGTAATGGCCGGTGTGCGCGGTGGAACCTCAGCAGGTGCCGACGCCCTGGCCTCATCTCTGTCCAATCGACTGATCAGCGCCTCAGACATGTGCTGTAAACATCTCATCATCCCCATGACATCGAAAACTGCGATCTGCTCCTGTCCGAGAACCTGCTCGCCTCCCTGGGGGTTAGACCCCTCAGGCGTGGATGTTGCTGGCGACGTCACGCCTCCTCCTCTGGCACCCCGTCGTCTACCTCCGTGACGTCCTCTAACCATGATTTCCTGCACACACACAAATCAACTCGATCAGCAATAGTATAATAAATCAATTGTGACAACGAAAGCCGTAGAGAACCCCAAGTCGCAGGTCGAACCCACTCTGATACCATATGTAACATCCTCCTCATTACGACAACCACTCTAATAACAGGTGCAATTTTTTTTTGTGTGTGTGTTTTTAAAAAGTGTGTGCGCACGTGTACCAGGAAACCATCAACCCATTCGACTCTGCGTCGCCACTCGACGACGAATGAGACGCAACCATGATGAACATAAAAAGACGACAAGGACGCAAGACAAGTATCTGCATGCATAAACAACGATCACACGACGATAAGTAAAACTGACGACCCACCTCCAAGACACATAATCAATGCTCAAGCCTAGGTTCCCATCAATTTTAACCATTTAAGGTCTCAGGTTTGGTGACTGTTCTGAGGAACATGGAGGTGTCTACATCTCGCCCAACACAAGCAGACCAAGCAATGGAAGACAACCAAGTGTAACCCAATCACCATACAACCACGCCCTCTACGAAAGACATAAGTCCACCCACTATTGAGACTCCATGAAAATATTTACAGACCAATTACTCCATTGTTTTTCTTTAAACGGCGAGTTACCAACCCAGTCGTAAATAATGTCCATTAATTAATTGCAATCCCTATTACTGAATCAATGAATTGACCATAACATTACCATGACATAACCATATCATCTCCTTCTCCATCACCACATTGTTGCTATTTAAAATAGTGACGACCTTTCCTTTATATTAATAACAACAGAAAAACCTTACCATAATTAACCATGTACTCATTTTATAAAAATAATAGTATTGTAATTTTAAACTAAGAGTGGCCTTTCCTTACAAGACATTGTAAATAAATAACATCAATGTTTAACCTAATAATTTAAGATCAACAGAAATGCAATGAATTTTCCACGACTTTACCATAATATAAGTCAGCATTACATTTATTTTATCTTGACCTTGCCAATGAATTAACGATAAATTTTAAACATCATGTCACCAACACTAATCATTATATTCTTATTTCATTTTTTCATGTCATACTACCCTTACATATTGCAAGACCAGGTAATATAGTGGCACTGCGGTCACCCAATCCTATCCTACTGATGTTATTATTTATAAAAAAAAAATTCCATAGTTGTTCCAAGACAACCATAGCCTTACAGCATATGGCCACAACAATGCAACTAAATGACATTTAAAATTCATTCTAAGTTATATAAACGGACATTGCATGAATCTATTAGACTAAAATTAAGTCAATTCATCTTAAAGTGCTCATAATATAATAAAAACAAAGAACTAGCCATCAAGAAGATGTCTTTTCATTCACATTTTACCTTTATAATAAAGAAACTAGTTTCCTTCCAATTAAACATAAATAATAAAAACAAGAGGTAAAATCAAAAGCTAGTTGCCTTCCAGCTATTATCCTTGTTGAATAATACATTTCATTTACGAGGCGATTTCACTGCTTTAACTATTCTTAATGGAAGAACAAAACGTTTGTATTTAATTTCTTTTATCCCTAAATTAAATATTTCATAAATGTAGGGTTCATAGGCATCCCTATCGAGGTAGTTACTGAATGGTTTTTTTTCCCTTTTTTTAAAAGACTGAATACATCTATGTCGACCAGATATGTTCAGTAAACATTTCCTTGCTGACTCAATATGTCTCTCTCTAACCACTGGTATTTCTTCCATGGTTAAATTTATTCCTTTAATGTGTTATAGGTCATTGATTGTAAACCAAAAGGATCAATATCATTTTTAGTTGCCAAGATTCAACTTCATCTCAGACACCGATTCGATTTTTCTCCTAAGTCTGCTTACTTATTCATACCTACAGATCAATTGCACTGGGATCATTTTAAGATCAAAGGTTGCATATTAGAAGTTACTGTATGAAAAGAATTGTTGAGATTGCTCGTTTCAGAAGGTTGAGCTGTAATTTAAAGAGGTATGATTAGTTATTCATCGTGCATTCATTGAAAAGGGGTGATGGCATTAAATTCATTTGGCTGGCAACATAATAATCAACCCTCTCGGAGATTGCGTTGACCCCGACAACAACCAACGGTGAAGGCACAGACAAAAATGAGCTGCCTGAAGAGAGGTGAAGGAAGACGTGGGTTATACATGAACATTGCAGATGAAAGGAAGAAAATACATAGCATGCCGAGAGTAAAAATCACCTAACTGAAACGCAGAAACAATGCACGCATCTGTGCAATCGCACGCTGATTTAGGAATGCACAGAGTCATTAAAACGATATGACACACACAACAAATCACAATGGAATAAAACGCCCAGGTCAATGGAGACGCCCAGCAATAACATATAACGCAGGCCACTAATGGGAAACGCCCACAGTCACTGAAGATGGCTACAATAACTCAACGCGGACCACAAAGGAACGCAAAGATTAAATTTGATAAAAATGTAGACAGAGTTTAGCAAACGCAGAGAGGGTTAACATCAACGCAGACCCCCCCAAAAAAGGCGCAGGAAATCACATGGGAAATGCCAGACGCTTTGCAGGACCGAACTGTCACTCTACTCAGCGAAATTTGCAGCAACAGGGTAAATGAGATGCCAGAACGAATACAGGAACAAAATGACAATTCACCCACGAGTTTACAGCAAAAAAAATGAAACGAATCGCCAGGCGATTTACAAGAGCAGAAGGACAATCCACTCAACGAATTTACAACTATAATGTAAAACGAAACACCCCAATGGTTTCCATCACCACGCACCCCAATCATAGCTCCAATTCCATAAATAACAGTGGTATTTACTTGCAAAGGAGAGGGGACAAATTATGCAACACAATCTAGGCTTACTAACACAGGAATAAAGAAAAACAAAAAGAAGGCACGACATCTACCCGGCTTGACGCAGGAAGGGGACGAACGAGATCAATGTTTGTTCTCTTTTGTTCTATTTAACAGAAAAAGAACCTTGTTCATAGAGGCAGTTGGCATCAGTAACCGATTTCAATATGGGAGGTTCCTCAACAGCTAAAATTTGCATTCTATTTCCCAAAATCCATGGAGTATAAATCTGTACAAGGATTCCCATCATACTTATCACGAGAGAAATTTAAATATTAAGAAAAATAACAAATACAGTAGCTACGCTTATAATCGCAGAGTAGACAAGTATGACAGCCATTAAATCCAATCGCCACCCATAATTTTGATATCAGCATATTCCATAATTCATCCTATTCTACCAAAAAAAAAAACAAACCATATTGTTGTCTCAATGCTGTCCTCATGTGTCGTCTGCACTCCGTCTCGCTCCTGCTCCGCGCCGCTCCCGCTCACCGACCGTAGAGACTACATCGGTACCTCCCAGCGAATCGCTAGGGGTACTCTGCTTCCCCCTTAGCCCCTCGAGCTTCAAAGGGGCCACACAAGATCCAGAGATAGGACTAGCTTCTCAGCTCGCCTCCAAGGCTGAGCTACCACTCAAATCTGAGCTGAGAAAAACCCAACTCCTCACAAGCAATCAGTCAAGCCACAATCCGGCAGTGTAACATTACGCTAATCGTTCTCCCCTTTCTTCCTCCTCTTCCCTCTCCTTTATAGAAATTTCAGCCCCACCTACTTTCCTAAACCTATTTTTAATTAAGTTTAAATGAAAACTCTCAAAAAATCTACGTCGTACATGTGTCACTCATCCCCCTATGTTTATCCAAATTATTTTCTTTAGAATTAATTAAACGACTCATTTCCCTCACCCCCCTATAGTCACTCCTAAAATTACTCCTAGGGTTTCTAGATCCCCTCTTATGCTTTTAATAACTTTCCAAAAATGAAGTTGTTGATTTTTAGTAACGCCTTAACTGCTGATTCCCTTTTTCTTTTTATCCTATGTCCCCTACTTTCCTTTATTATGTTTCCTTTATTACAAGTTCCCCTATTTCTATTATTTATTCCTCCCCCCCCCCTTTTTTTTTCTTTTAAACCCAAAAAGATAAATGCTCTTATAAATCTTTTCATTATATTTTTGAAATCCTAACTTTTATACCCCCCACACTTCAAATAATTTTATTTCTTCTTTATAATTTGAAAACCATGGGTTTCAATTAATTTATCTCCCTCATTACTTTACCCCCCACCTTAATTTAAGAGATTTTAACTAAAACTTAGGAGGGTTTTGGTTTGCATCCTTAGGTTTATTTTTGTAGGGTCTTCTCTTATCAAAATTTTATCTTAGAGAGGTTTTAAATTTAGATTTAGATTTGAACTGGTCAATAATTAATTAGGGGAGTTGTTTTGAGAATTTATTAAGGCGTTAAGGTCTTAGGGTCATCTAAACTGTCTCATCATCATCATCAATGCGACGTTCCCTTTAGGACGCACTACGTGCTCCAGGGGTGCCACTCGCCTCGTTTGCTTCTATTGCGCAACGTTCCCTTCAGGATGCACCACGTGCTCCAAGGGTGCCACTCACCGACTTGTGCTTCTTTTGCACGATGTGCCCTTCAGGATGCACCAAGTGCTCCAAGGGTGCCACTCGCCGACTTGACTGATTGGTAGACATCTATAACCCTTGGAGTCAACACTCCACTAGGTGAAATTGTGAGAGACTAAGGGCTCTAAGGGACAAGGCCCCCGCCTTATTGCGTTCCCCTTAGAATCATCGTGAGCGACTGTCACAGTCTGCCCTCATGGCATCGTGGATCCTCTCGAACTAGGTAATCATTAACCTAAAGTTCGAGCCACGGCGGGAGTGCTAGTAGGCTGTGGCAGGGTTGCTGTCCACACCTCTCCCTCAACGTCTCTGAAAATCATGTGTGGCCCCTTTACTCTATATGTGAGTCTTGTCGGCAAGCTTTCGTCAGCCTGCATCATCAACAATCATGTCAGATCATGTCAACAACATATCATCAAATCAATAAATATCATGGTAAATAAATCAAATCAAGTAGCACACTCCTTGACTCAATCTAGAGTCCAAGGGGTTCCACCGATGCCTCTGCATCCTCAAGGTCCGACACCCTGCACACTCAATGAAACTGAGTTAGCAGCACCTATCTACATCAAATTAGTAAAAACATCCTGTCATCTATCTTAACGCATCATAATGAAGGATAAATGTTTTATCATCATAAAAGTCCATATCACTTACGAGCAAGCATCCTCAAAGAATAAGGTTGGTAAGTGCGCCAAAGCGGGATGTTACATACACCCCCTCTTGGTCTAAACTTCGTCTCGAACTTTCTCAGTAGAAATGTCGAAATAAATGTACCACAATTTCATAAGTACCACAGTATCATAAGTCTATCTATCAAACAAAAATGGAAACTGCTGGCGCATATCATGTGCATCCTCCCAGGTCGTCAAGTGCGGACTATAATTGACCCACTGGACCTTGACCTGATCTACCGTTCGACGTCGTAACTGTCAAACGCGTTGATCTAAAATGTAGACTGGCTCAGCCGTGAGCGCTCCCTCGTCTGATACCTGCAAGGAAATCATGTCAATCACGTGTGTAGGATCACTATTATAATGTCTCAAAACTGATACATGAAAAACATCGTGCATACACCTCAAAGGATCAGGCAAGGCTAGTCGATAGGCCATAGGCCCCTTTCTCTCCACAATATCGAAAGGTCCCACATACCTAGGAGAGAGTTTAGCTCCCTTCCCAAACTTGATCGAACTCTTATGCGGTTTAACCCGCAAGAAGACTCGATCGCCAACCTCGTAACTACGGTCGACTTGGTGGACATCGGCATAACTCTTATGTCGATCCTGTGCTTCTTTAATCCTTTGTCTTATGGTTTGCATCTACTCTTCCATCTCTTGGATCGCTTCTGGTCCCACCAGGACTCTATCCTCCAACCGATCCCAACTCAAGGGTGTCCGACACGGTCTCCCATACAGAAACTCAAAAGGCGCCATCTTAATGGTGCTCTGGTAACTGTTTTTATAAGCGAACTCTACTAGAGGCAAGAATTCCTCCCAACGTTTTTGTTGGTCCATCACGTACATGCGCAACATGTCTTCCAAGGTTTGGTTCATTCGTTCGGTCTATCCGTTAGTCTCTGGGTGATACACTGTACTAAAGTTAAGTTGAGTTCCCAAGGCCTCTTGGAAACTCGTCCATAATCGTCCGGTAAACACCGATCCTCGATCGGATATAATCTTCTTAGGCACGCCATGTAGCCTCACAATCTCACTGATGAAAATTCTCACTATGTGAGGTGCCTGATACGTCATACGCACCGAAATAAAGTGAGCACTCTTCTTCAGAGTGTCTACTACTACAAAAATAGAGTCATGTCTCCTTGCCGTCAGTGGAAATCCAACAATAAAGTCCATCAAAATAACTTCCCATTTCGATTCCGGAATAGCATGCGGTTGAAGTAATGTTGTCGGGCGTCTATGTTTAGCCTTTACCTGCTGACACTTGAGACATCTAGCCACAAATTTGACTATGTCGGCCTTCATTCCCTTCCAAAAGAATAAGGGTTTAAGGTCTGCCCTCATCTTCGTGACTCCTGGGTGAGCCATGTAAACTGCTCTATGAGCCTCGCTCAGGATCAACATCTTCAACTCGTCATTTGGCGGTACGTAAATCCAAACTCTAAACCTCAATAACCCATCGCTATCAAAATAAAATCCCTCATATCGTGGTACCATCATTGTGTTTTGTCCGATAAAATCCTCGACTTCCTTGTACCAGTCATCGTCACACTGTAAAGTGAGAATCTTCTCACGTAGATTCGTCTAAAGAGGTAACACCGAAAAGATGCATGGCCTCCGACTCAAAGAATCCGCCACTCGGTTCATTGTTCCCTTTATGTAAGTAATCTCAAAGTCGTACTCACTAAGAAATTCCGACCAACACCGTTGTCGAGCGTTTAGGTCACTTTGCGTCAAAATGTGTTGTAGTCCATAATGATCAGTATTTAATTCAAATTTTCCTCCCACAAGGTAGTGTCTCCAAACCTTCAAGGCATAAACAATGGCTAATAACTCCAAATCGTGCGTCGTGTAATTCTCCTCACGCCTTCTCAGTTTTCTCGAAATGTAAGCAATCACTTGTCCATATTGCATCAAGACTCTGCCTAAACCTTCTTTGGATGCATCAGTGCATACCAAGAAGTCTACGTCCATGTCAGGGACCTTTATTATCAGCGCTATTGTCAACAACTCCTTAAGCCTTCGAAATGCTTCTGCGCATTTCTCAGTCCAAACAAACCTCTTGTTTTTCTTCTGCAATTCCGTGATCAGACTTGCTATCTTCGAAAATCCCTTGACAAACCGTTGATAGTATCCGGCTAAACCCATAAAACTACGCACTTCTATGACATTTGTCAGCGCAGGCCATTCCATAATAGCCTCAACCTTGGCTAGATCCATGGCGATACCTTCGCCAGAGATGACATGCCCTAAGTAGTGAATCCTTGATTGATAAAAAGATAATTTGGACAACTTCCCATATAATTTGTGTTCTCGTAAACATTTTAATACCAAGCGCAAGTGCTCATCATGCTCCTCTGTCATCCGAGAGTAGATCAAAATATTGTCAATGAATATTTGGATGAACTTGTCCAAGTACTCGCAGAACACCCCGTTCATCAAACTCATGAATACCCTTGGGGCGTTTTTCAGTCCAAAAGGTAAAACAGTAAACTCGTAATGTCCAAATCCTGTCTTAAAAGCAGTCTTAGGGATGTCATCCTCCTTGATCTGTAACTGGTGATACCCTGATCGCAAATCGATCTTGGAGAACACTGTCGCACCCTTCATTTGATCGAACAGATAATCAATTCTTGGTAAGGGATACTGATTCTTTATCGTAGCCTTGTTTAGTTGACGGTAGACAATGCAAAGCCTCCATGATCCGTCCTTCTTTCGAATGAAAATAACCGGTGCACCCCACGGTGACACACTAGGACGTATCAGTCCCAGGTCCAACAACTCCTTCAGTTTCATTTTCAACTCTTGCAACTCCGGGGTCGACATTCGATAAGGCGTTCTCGCTATTGGTTTAGTCCCCGATTTCAGGTCTATAGTAAACTCCAATTCTCTCTCCGACGGCATCCCAGGTAACTCCTCTAGAAACACGTCCGCAAACACCTTCACCACCGGAAGGTGTTCTAGACCTTCTGCTACTCCCTTTTCATTTAGCGCAAGGATCGAATAAAGCTTGCACCCCTTGCGCATACTCTTCCGTAACTGTAAGGAAGAGACGAACCTTAGGGATACTCCCTGGTTCCATCCTACTATCACATGTCTCTGTCCTTCATCATCGACCAAGCTCAACCGTTTCGTCTTACAGTTGAGTATCGCCTCATGCGATTCCAACCAATCCATATCGATCACGACGTCATAATATCCTAAGATCGTGACGTACAAGTCGACCCTCATGACAAACTCTCCCAGGTTAAGGGCACAACTTGTAACCTTTCCTCCAACCTTTTGTTTGGCTCCGGAAGCCATATCTACTAAGCTAAACTCGTCCTGTTCGACTGCCTTTACCTTAATCCTTTTTATCGCTGCACCAAAAATGAAACTCTCAGTAGTACCTGGGTCTATCAAAATACTAAGGGTCTGGTCAGCGACAATACCTGTCGTCTCGAGAACAGTCGACTGGTGCTCTGCCTGGCGATTATTCATCGTTGCGTGAATTTGATGAGCCTTGCCCATATCTCCCACTGTAGTGCGTTCAGCTGATCCGGACGCTCTGGTCCTCTCCACAGGGCAGTCGCGCTGGTAGTGTGGCTCCCCACACGTCCAACACCCCTTCTTCGGCCCAGTGGTCCTGGTACCCGAAGTAGAAAATGACGGCCCACTGGCCTGGAAACCTGGTCTATTCTGCTGAACAGGCCTAAACTGCTGTTGTTGTGGGCGACGCTGCTGCTGGTGCTGTGGTCCTTGATAAGGTGTCCGCTGCTGAGGCGGTGGTCCCTCTGGAAGCAGCGATATCCCAGCATATGTCTTGCTGGTGTCTGGTGCTGTGGTGTTCCAGACGAACCCTGCCCTGCTGGTCTCACTGGAGTCCTAGTCTGATCCCCGCTGATAAGCTCCTCCTCTACTATGAGGGCCTTTTGGACAACATCATTCAAGGTTTGAGGGATCAAGATCCTAACCTTGGCACGCAGGCTGTCGTTAAGTCCAAACATGAACCTGTTGACCTTGAGCTTCGCTGTGTTAAGGTGCGGAGCATACCAGAGCAGCTCCATAAAATGTGCCTCATACTCGGGCACCGTACGACCTCCCTGTCATAAGGCATTGAACTCATTGAGCTAATGCTCAATGAATTCCTCAGAAAGATATCTCTCTCGGAACCGTTCCTCGAATAGTTCCCATGACACATCTTCAAAGACCATGTTTAGCTAAAGCAGGAGCGTCTTCCACCATAGAAGAGCGCTCACCTTCAGTTGAAAGACTGCCATACAGACCTTCATGTTGGAGGTATAATCGCGAAGTGCGAAGCACATCGCCATATTCTCCAACAATGCCTCGGCGGCTACGCCGTTCGGGGCACCAAAGAACTCGGGAAATTTTACCTTCTCGAGTTCACGGTGAATGCTACCTATAATGGCCGGTGCGCGCGGTGGAACCTCAGCAGGTGCTGACACCCTGGCCTCATCTCTGTCCAATCGGCTAATCAGCGCCTCGAACATGTGCTGAAAACATCTCATCATCCCCATGACATCAGCAACTGCGATCTGCTCCTGTCCGAGAACCTGCTTGCCTCCCTGGGGGTTAGAACCCTTAGGTGTGGATGTTGTTGGCGGCGTCATGCCTCCTCCTCTGGCACCCCGTCATCTGCCTCCGCGACATCCTCTAACCATGATTTCCTGCACGCACACAAATCAACTCGATCAACAACAGTATAATAAATCAATTGTGACAACGAAAGCCGTACCGAACCCCAAGTCGTAGGTCGAACCCGCTCTAATACCATATGTAACGTCCTCCTCATTACGACAACCACTCTAATAACAGGTGCACAATTTTTTTTTGTGTGTGTGTTTAAAAAGTGTGTGCGCGCGTGTACCAGGAAAGCATCAACCCATTCGACTCTGCATCACCACCCGACGACGAATGAGACGCAACCATGATGAACATAAAAAGACGACAAGGACGCAAGACAAGTATCTGCATGCATAAACGGTGATCACATGACGATAAGTAAAACTTACCACCCGCCCATCCTACCCTGCAAGGTTAGGACCTCCAAGACACATAATCAATGCTCAAGGCCAGGTTCCCATCGATTTTAACCATTTAAGGTCTCAGGGCTGGCAACTGTTCTGAGGAACATGGAGGTGTCTACATCCCGCCCGACAAAATCAAACCAAGCAATGGAAGACAACCAAGTATAACCCAATCACCAGACAACCATGCCCTCTATGGAAGACATAAGTCCACCCACTATTGAGACTCCATGAAAATATTTACAGACCAATTACTCCATTGTTTTTCTTTAAACGACGAGTTACCGACCCAGTCCTAAATAATGTCCATTAATTAATTTCAATCCCTGTTACTGAATTAATGAATTGACCATAACGTTACCATGACATAACCATATCATCTCCTTCTCCATAACCACATTGTTGCTATTTAAAATAGTGACAACCTTGCCTTTATATTAATAACAACAGAAAAACCTAACCATAATTAACCATGTACTCATTTTATAAAAAGAATAGTATTGTAATTTTAAACTAAAAGTGGCCTTTCCTTACAAGATATTGTAAGTAAATAACATCAATGTTTAACCTAATAATTTAAGATCAACTGGAAGTTTCCATGACTTTACCATAATATAAGTCAGCATTACATTTATTTTATCTTGACCTTGCCAATGAATTAACGATAAATTTTAAACATCATGTCACCAACACTAATCATTTTATTCTTATTTCATTTTTTCATGTCATACGGCCCTTACATATTGGAAGACCACGTAATATAGTGGCACTGCAGTCACCCAGTCCTATCCTACTGATGTTATTATTTATAAAAAAAAAATTCCATAACTGTTCCAAGACAACCATAGCCTTACATCATATGGCCACAACAATGCAACTAAATGACATTTAAAATTCATTCTAAGTTATATAAACGGACATTGCATGAATCTATTAGACTAAAATTAAGTCAATTCATCTTAAAGTGCTCATAATATAATAAAAACAAAGAACTAGCCATCAAGAAGATGTCCTTTCATTCACATTTTACCTTTATAATAAAGAAACTAGTTGCCTTCCAATTAAACATAAATAATAAAAACAAGAGGTAAAATCAAAAGCTAGTTGCCTTCCAGCTATTATCCTTGTTGAATAATACATTTCATTTACGAGGGGCTTTCACTGGTTTAACTATTCTTAATGGAAGAACAAAATGTTTGTATTTAATTTCTTTTATCCCTAAATTAAATATTTCATAAATGTAGGGTTCATAGGCATCCCTATCGAGGTAGTTACTGAATGGGTTTTTTTTTTCCTTTTTTTTAAAAGACTGAAGACATCTATGTTGACCAGATATGTTAAGTAAACATTTCCTTGCTGACTCAATATGTCTCTCTGTAACCACTGGTATTTCTTCCTTGCTGACTCAACATTGTATATGAAAGGAAGAAAATACACAGCACGCCGAGAGTAAAACGCACCGAACTGAAACACAGAAACAACGCACGCATCTGTGCAATCGCACGCTGATTTAGGAATGCACACAGTCATTAAAACGATATCACACACATGGAAAATCACAATGGAATAAAACGCCCAGGTCAATTGAGACGCCCATCAATAACATATATCGCGGGCCACTAATGGGAAATGCCCACAGTCACTGAAGATGGCTACAATAACACAACGCAGACCACAAAGGAACATAGAGATTAAATTTAATAAAAATGTAGACAGAGTTTAGCAAACGCAGGGAGGGTTAACATCAACGTAGACCCCAAAAAAAAAGGCGCAGAAAACCACATGGGAAATGCCAGACGCTTTGCAGGACCGAACTGTCACTCTACTCAGTGAAATTTGCACCAACAGGGTAAACGAGATGCCAGAACGAATGCAGGAACAAAATGACAATTCACCCACGAGTTTACAGCAAAAAAAATGAAACGAATCGCCAGGCGATTTACATCACCATGCACCCCAATCATAGCTCCAATTCCAAAAATAATAGTGGTAATGACTTGCAGAGGAGAGGGGGCAAATTATGCAACACAATCCAGGCTGACTAACACAAGAATAAAGAAAAACAAAAAGAAGGCACAACATCTACCTGACTTGACGCAGGAAGGGGGCGAATGAGATCAATGTTTGTTCTCTTTTGTTCTATTTAACAGAAAAAGAACCTTGTTCATAGAGGCAGTTGGCATCAGTAACCGATTTCAATATGGGAGGTTCCTCAACAACTAAAATTTGCATTCTATTTCCCAAAATCCATGGAGTATAAATCTGTACAAGGCTTCCCATCATACTTATCACGAGAGAAATTTAAATAATAAGAAAAACAACAAATGCAACAACTACGCTTATAATCGCAGAGTAGACAAGTATGACAGCCATTAAATCCAATCGCCACCCATAATTTTTATATCAGCATATTCCATAATTCATCCTATTCTACCAAAAATAAAAAACAACAAACCATACCGTTGTCTCAACACTGTCCTCGTGTGTCGTCCGCGCTCCGTGTCGCTCCTGCTCCGCGCCGCTCCCGCTCGCCGACCGTAGAGACTACACCGGTACCTCCCAACCAATCGCTAGGGGTACTTTGCTTCCTCCTTAGCCCCCCGAGCCGCAAAGGGACCACACAATATCCAGAGATAGGACTAGCTTCTCAGCTCGCCTCCAAGGCTGAGCTACCACTCAAATCTGAGCTGAGAAAAACAAAACTCTTCACAAGTAATCAGTCAAGCCACAATCTAGTAGCGTAACATTATGCTAACCATTCTCCCCTTTCTTCCTCCTCTTCCCTCTCCTTTATAGAAATTTCAGCCCCACCTACTTTCCTAAACCTATTTTTAATTAAGTTTAAATGAAAACTCTCAAAAACTCTCTGTCGTACATGTGTCACTCATCCCCCCATGTTTCTCCAAATCATTTTCTTTAGAATTAATTAAAAGAATCATTTCCCTCACCCCCCTATAGTTGCTCCTAAAATTACTCCTAGGGTTCCTAAATCCCCTCTCATGCTTTTAGTAACTTTCCTAAAATGAAGTTGTTGATTTTTAGTAACTCCTTAACTGTTGATTCCCTTTTTCTTTTTACCCTATGTCCCCTACTTTCCTTTATTATGTTTCCTTTATTACAAGTTCCCCTATTTCTATTATTTATTCCTTCCCCATTTTTTTTTTCTTTTAAACCCAAAAAGATAAATTCTCTTATAAATCTTTTCATTATATTTTTGAAATCCTAACTTTTATACCCCCCACACTTTAAATAATTTTATTTCTTCTTTATAATTTAAAAACCATGGGTTTCAATTAATTTATCTCCCTCATTACTTTACCCCCCCCCTTAATCTAAGAGATTTTAACTAAAACTTAGGAGGTTTTCGGTTTGCGTCCTTAGGTTTATTTTTGTAGGGTCTTCTTTTAAGGCTAATCAAAATTTTATCTTAGAGAGGTTTTAAATTTAGATTTAGATTTGAACTAGGCAACAATTAATTAGGGGAGTGGTTTTGAGAATTTATTAAGCCATTAAGGTCTTAGGGTCATCTAGGTTGTCTCATCATCATCATCAATGCGACGTGCCCTTCAGGACGCGCTACGTGCTCCAAGGGTGCCACTTGCCTCGTTTGCTTCTGTTGCGCGACGTGCCCTTCAGGATGCACCACATGCTCCAAGGGTGCCACTTGTTGACTTGTGTTTCTTTTGCGCGACGTGCCCTTCAAGATGCACCACATGCTCCAAGGGTGCCACTTGCCGACTTGACTAATTGGTAGACATCTATAACCCCTGGAGTCAACACTCCGCCAAGTGAACTTGTGGGAGACTAAGGGCTCTAAGGAATAAGGCCCCCACCTTATTGCACACCCCTTAGAATCATCCTGAGCGACTGTCGGAGTCTACCCTCACGACATCGTGGATCCTCTCGAACTAGGTAATCGTTAACCTACAGTTTGAGCCATGGCGGGAGTGCTAGTAGGCTGTGGCAGGGCTGTTGTCCACACCTCTCCCTCAACCTCTCTGGAAATCATGTGTGGCCCCTTTACTCCATATGTGAGTCTGGTCAGCAAGCTTTCATCAACCTGCATCATCAACAATCATGTCAGATCATGTCAACAACATATCATCAAATCAATAACTATCATGGTAAATAAATAAAATCAAGTAGCACACTCCCTGACTCAATCCGGATTCCAAGGAGTTCCACCCATGCCTCTGCATCCTCAAGGTCCAAAACCCTGCACACTCAATGAAACTGAGTCAGCAGCACCTGTCTACATCAAAGTAGTAAAAACATCATGTCATCTATCTTAACGCATCATAATGAAGGATAAATGTTTTATCATCATAAAAGTCTAGATCACTTGGGAGCAAGCGTCCTCAAAGAATAAGGTTGGTAAGTGCGCCAGAGCGGGATGTTACAATAAGCATGAAAATATATGTGAATTCCCAGATAATAAATCGATTTAAAACTTCAACCTATGTGAAGTTAAAGCTCCTGTAATGAAAACAAAGAATTCAATAGATACAAGTGGAACATTATTAGACTAAATAGTTACAAAGTTTATAGGATGTAATACATGCGTTCTCAAAAAAAAAAAAAAAAGGACTACCTTTCAAAAAGGGAATTCTACTTTTAGCAATGGAAAATGGCGATGCATTCCTTCTCCTCACCTGCAAGAAAAAAGGAAACTCATATGAGAATTTTCAAGTCAAAATTTTAGACTAAACATAGTAAACTTCAGGAAAGTTAATAAGTAAATAAAGTTCGAACTACTTATCTCATAAAGCGGAGAAAACCATTATTTCTTCGTCGAACGAACTCTGGTTGAGTCATTTGTCCTGTATTCCATCCTCACAATGATGAAACCACTTCTGCATAAATTTTTGTACTGGATTAACACCATCTCATGACTTTTTGAACTCCTAGAGGAATCTGTGAGTGCATAGAGAGGAGGCGACCAAGAAAGAACTGATGGGTTCCCTCACACATGAGAGACCCATCATTACTTTTCAGGTTATCCACTGATTAAAACAAAAAAAATATTCTTGAAATAAAACAAATTCACAGCAGAGACTAAACATATGTTTAAGGGAAATTTATTGTTAAAAGATGATGAAATGAAGAAATTATAGAGAGAATCAATTTTCATAGACACAAGAACACATGTAATACCTCCACAAGATTGTATTTAAAACTTATGATAACAAAGACAAAGAAAGAATACATTCTTTGAATAATGTGAACTCGAGTTATTTAAGATTCAACTACCGTCTACCAAATCCGTAGTTTACAAATATCATTTCTTTAAGACTAACCCAACGACATGCTTTACTATGTGTCACTAAAGGAGAGAAGTATCATTGATAAGAGAGCGTGAAATCCAACATTAATACCTAATATATATATATATATATATATATATATATATATATATAACAGAGAAAACAAACAGTAAGTTTTAAAACCCTCTTTAAAGAAAAAATAGGCTAACTCTCAGACGAGGATCTAGTGTGACTGAAAAGGGGACAAGAGATAAACCAATAAAAGGTTAAGGAATAGATAACAAAATTCTCTCTATATTTTTTCGTCTTTGTATACAATGAAAACGAGATACTATGAACCCTCTCCATATATTTCACCGTACCCAGAAATAAAGGACTAAATGGCGACATAGCCATAAATTGTTTCTACTGTCTAAACTACCAGTTCTTGCGACAAATTCAAACATATATATGGGAAATAGTGTATATCCTTACTTGTGAGTGAATATGAATGCTTCAGTCGTGACAAGATCGTCACCTTTTTTCTTCTAAAGTTTCCACAAGTTTAAACCTTCGTCATCTCTGGAAAATGAAGCAACATTATCTAACCTCTCTATTGACTAGAGGGAGAGTCTTCCAAAAGAAACAAATGACATAATGAATGGGAAATGGTTGTAGAGATATCTGTTTCATGCAATGATATACCTAGAGCCCATCAACTCGTTACGCCGAAAGGTGTATACCTATTGGAGATGGGCACAATTAATGATCTTTTAATCTTAAATTCTCATCTGATGGTTATGCATTGAAGATGCTGGCATATTCTTACTCGTCCTCCAAAATCAATGAGTCAGATTTATTGTTGATAACTTCTTTGCATTTATAAATGCATCCGTTAACTTGATTACTTTTTAACATTTACTTAACCATATTAAGAAATTACTATAACATCATATGATTTCCATGTTTAAATGATTAACTTTTGGAATTTTTCAACTTTCTAATTTCTTCATGCATGGGCCTCGAGTTTTTACTGAGTTTTTTTTAACCTAACGTTTTTACTGAATGTTTTTAAAAGCTAGAATTTTTTTTTATCAACCATCTTTCGGCATTCTCCAGCCGTGAGTTAGCAGCTGTGCTAGTATGTACCCTTAATAATTGTAAATTCTTACATTGATCCATGTGATACGAGATACTTGGGGCAAGTGGATTGGTTATTGGTCTGTCATGTTAGGCCATTACTACTGGAGCCATAAATTTAAGACACATCTTTTCCCTCGCAAGATTACATTGTACAAGTTAAAAATATATCGTAGCCATGACCAAGGTAACCATTCGAACTTAGTTTAGTGTGTGACATTTGTAATACTACCCCTTTATAGTTATTACCTTATACAACTTACTTTTTGCCAAGGTACAAATACATTAAAGGTTAGTATTCCTGCGTTGGTCTAAAAGGGACACACGAGTAGTTTTTTTTCTTTTTAAAAGGGTAAATTGTGTTGTTTTAATAACCAAGTTACATGTGGTATCAACTCCTAATTGAGTTAAAGGATATATTAAGAAGTGTTGAAAATTTTGTATCTCACATTTCTAAGATGATATCTAAGTATGTATTATCAAGGTAGCATTTGACAAAGAACATATCCATGTATTTAACCTTAACCAATTTTTTTTTATGGAAATTTGGGTTTGTTACATATGGTATCAGAGTTGCTTGTTACAACACTTAAGCCGGAGGGTGACAACATAAAATTATTTTGTTAAATGAAAAATCTAAGAAACAATATTTTACTATTACAAATAGATTGTGTTAAAATTGCTTCGGTAAACAAATGTTAGCACGAAATGGAGAAGAAGATAGACCTGAGATAAAAAATAATCAAGAGGTTCCTAGAAACCCATAAAATCCCAGTGAAGGAATTTCAACCACCCAGGTGTTGGAAACGATGAGGAATCTTATCATGGAATTGCAAGTGTTTAAAATGGATAATGAAAAATTAAAGAAAGCTCAGGAAGATCAAGAGGAAATTAATGAAATGTTGTTATGTAGAATAGAAACAACGAAGAGTCTAAATAATAATGAAATGGATGAGGAAGTGAGCAAAAGGTTCTCAAAATATTCTAGTCATGAAACAAAAAGAGAAAATAGTTCACATAAAATAAATCCTCTACAGTAAGAAAAAGAAAACAAATACACCAAGAAAATCAAACCTTCAACATTTGATGATGAGTCTAGAATCGATGAGGAGGCAAAATCTTAGTTGTTGGACATAAATAAATAATTCCAGATATATAAATACTCTAGTAATATGAAAGTAAGAATGAATATTTACAACTTGAAAGGTAAATCCAACATTTGGTGGAAAGACTAAAAATTAGCCAAAGGACTAAAAGAGAAGAAGATGGAATGGGAATATTTCAAGAAATACTTCAAGAAAAAATAATTATCTTAAAGTTATTATGAAAGAAACACTAAAGAATTATATGAACTAAAGTTAGGACAAATGCCCATGGATGACCTAATCACTAAATTTATGGAATCATTAAGATTTGTACCTTATATAAATGACGAAAAGTGTAATTACCCCTCTCTTACGACATCAATGTAGGTGAGTACAATAGTAATAACACATTTTTTTTAAATAACATCATTCTTTTTAAAGAAGTTTAATATGAACAAAAGTAACAAACTTAGGAATAAGATAAATTATGTCAAACTAATTACTTGTTATGAAGAAACTCATGAATTCCAATTATAATCAATCACTAACAATATCTATGAACATCATCCATCACTTCTCCTATGAAAAACAAAGAAACAAAAAACGTATCCTTGTTTTCTCTTACTTGATGATCAACATAGTGAAGGGACATTACACATACTTACATATATATAGTTCCATAGTCATATTATTATGATAATCCATGTTGATATAATTGGAATTGAATATCTGTATCATTGAGTATTGTGATTAGATAATAATTGATTCAAGTTTTTAAGAATTGTGTAAGCTATCTCTTATCGAATTGTGACCCATCATGGATGTATTAGTGGTTGAGTTTGGTTGACTTTTAGTTTGCGTTTTAGACTAGTATTGTTATGGGAGTAAATACTTCCTTGTTCCTCAAAAAATTCACTGGTACTGAGACCTTAAGTGGTCAAAATAAATCATGTGAATCCTAGACTTGAGTGTTGATTATGTGTTTTGGAGGTCCTCACCTCGCACGGTACGTTGGGTGGGTAGACATCTGTTGTTTCCTTATGTAATGTAAATGATCTATTAGTTATAGTGATGTTTAATATAATTGGTGTTGTGTTGTCATGTAGATGAGAATAGAATGTGTATTATAAAGTATGTTAACGTCACATAACATGTATTCTAATTGTTGATGTTATTTAAAAAAAAAAAAAAATTAATACTACCGTACTCACCTACATTGATTTCATAACAAAGGGGTCATTACAAAACGGTAAATTTTCAAATGTTTCTAAGATGTTTACCTCAGTCTTATAGGGACAGAACAGATTTTGATAACCCAAAAGTTTTGATTGAAGTGCTACGAAAAGTAAGAATTTTTTATGATCAATACAAACAACAATCTGAAAATATAAAAGCATGGAAAGAAAAGAAACATGAAAAGTTAAATCATAGGAAAAAGGATTTCAAAACTTCACCATTTCGAAATATGATTAAAGGACATCAAGAAAACAACAAAAATGCGCCACAAGTATAAGGAAGTAAGTTAGTCAACTTGGGATTCTAGAAAGAAAATGATAATCCTAGAGAACCATTGAAATGTTGGGGATGTGGCGAACCACATTTTTTGAGAAAGTGTCCTTACATGAATGCTACAAATAAAACTATACAGAACATAGAAGAAGCTTCAACAGTTGGAGATATTGAAAAAATCATTCATAGAATCAATGCAACTTTGGATGGCAGGCAAATAGATCATCAATCCACTATTGTGGAAGTTGAAGGTAAAATTCATAACAACAAAGTATCTATTTTAATTGACCCATGAGCTAGTTTAAGTTATATTACCCCAACTTTAGTATACTTAAACAAGTTAAAGAAGATAAAACATGCTAAATCATGGTTAGTACATTTAGCAATGGGGGACAAAATAAAGGTAACATGATTTATTTATGAATGCGAATTAGCTTAAGTGGTCAGAATACAAAGATAAATTTGAACGTATTACCTTTAGGGTCATATGACATAATTATTGGAATGGACTGGTTAGAAAAGAACAAAGTGATATTGAACTGTTATGAAAAATCATTTGTATACAAGGATGGAAATGAAATATCAAAAACAGTACAAGGAATTAGAAAACTAGTTTCTCAGACAAATATCAACAATGCAATTCAAGAAATGTATTAGTAAAGGTTGCAAAGTGTATGCTATTCAAGTGACAAATATGCTAGAGAGAGAAAGAAAACCAAGTTTGGAAGATTTTGCAACTCTTCAAGGATTTAAGGATGTATTCATTGAAGAGATACCAAAATTACCTCCAAGTAGAGAAATTGATTTTTCTATTGATCTACTACCTAGATCTGCCCCAATATCAAAGGAACCTTATAGGATGAGTGCTCCTGAATTAACAGAACTAAAAATTCAATTATAGGAACTATTAGATAAAGAGTACATCAGACCAAATGTTTCACCATGGGGAGTACCGGTATTATTTGTAAAAATTAAAGATTGAATGCTAAGATTAGGTATTGACTATTGTCAATTGAATAAAATGACTATTAGAAACAAATACCCTTTGTCTAGGATCAATGATCTATTTGACCAGGTTGGAGAAGAAAAATTATTCTCTAAAATAGACTTGATATCTGGTTATCACCAGATTAGGATAAAGGATGAAGATGTAAAAAAAATAATGTTTAGAAGACGTTATGGACATTATGAATTTGTAGGGATACCATTTCAGCTTACCAACGCACCAACAAATTTTATGTGCTTGATGAAAAATATATTCAGTGAGTATTTGGATAAATTTGTACCAGGGTTTTTATTGATGATATATTAATCTATTCAAAAACTGAATAAGAACATGAAAAACATTTAAAAGTAGTATTACAGACCCTAAGAGAGAATAAATTATATGCTAAGTCTGATAAACATGAATTTTATGAAAGGAAGATACAATATTTATGACATGTGATATCGGAAGACGATATTGTAGTAGACCCTGAAAAGACTAAAGCGATTATGGAATTGCATATTCCTAAAGATGTAGTAGATATACAATCATTCATGGGGATTACTGGTTATTACCAGAGGTTGATCAAAAGGTTTTCAAAAATTTCCTATGCTATCACATCATTGCAGAAAAAGGAGACAAAATTTATTTGGTCTCAAAAATGCCAAGAGAGTTTTGATAAATTGAAAAGATTATTAACTTCAACACCAATACTTAAAGTGGCTGACCCTTATTTTCATGCATTGAAATATTTATGGGTTGTATTGTTTGGGCTAAGTGGGCTATTCCATTGTGTGTGGAGTATTTATTTCATTTGGAAACACTTTTTGTTCCACCCAAAAAGGTTTCTATTTGTTCAAGATATAACCATTTTTGTGAGTTATGGAGGTACATAATTTTGTTATGGTTTTAATTTTTTATTTACTATGTTAATGTTTCATTTTTTTGTTCATATTCACAGGTGCTACACTTTCCAACTGTGTATGCTCTTTTTCATGTTCTTTGCACAATCTTGGCAAACCAAAAACATAATGGAAAGTGTTTTATTTTCTATGTATTCTCTTTCCTCAACACCTACTTAACATTTTCTATTTATTTTGCATTAGTTCACTTGGTTAAAAATTACTTTATTCAAGAAGAATTCTTGAGTTCAAGTCCTTCTAAATTTCATTTAAATTATAAAAAGTGAATCACTATAAAGTAATTTTAATGTTTTTTTTAATCATTTTTACATGTAAATTCATTGTAAAAAGAATTCTCACTCATTTTATAAAAGTGAATCAGTTCATGTAAAATAAACTTATTTGTAAAAGTGAGCTTAAAGGAAAAGTTATAGGAAAAGTTAGAGAAGGAAGGGGATTTTTTCACTCAGACACCTTATTGTACATCCATCACCAAGTGGATGAACCTTTACCTTCCACATGGAACCTTGATTTCCTTTTATACATTTCTTAAAAATGATATAAGTTTGACATCCAAAGTCCATTTTCAGTGCCACAATTTTCGAAACTACCTATTTTTTCAAGAGCTTTCCATCTAAATATCTAGTTTCTTCCTTTTAAGCCATGTTACCTAGATGTTTTAATATGGTTATCCCAAGTGATATTTTTCTTACCAGTTAAAACTACTTCTCATGGAAATCCCATATGAAGGATGTACTATGAAGTAAAGGAGTTTATCATATTACCTTGGGAGAAGAAATTGTCACCGCTATTGCTTCAAATAAATTCAAATAGGAAAAAAAATGATGAAGCATGTGGATTAATTGAAATGTGGATTAATAATGATTTATGATTTCACCTTCAAGGAGTTGATAAAATAGACGACACTTGAGAAAATATGTAAACCGTATTTCGTAAACAAAATGAGATTTGAGCCCACTAGCTTGAAAATCAACATCCTAGTAATTTCTCTTTTATTGAATATTGTCTATCTAAGTTCAAAACACTCAAAATTTTATTTAAAAACTATAAAATAGAAAATATTGATGACCAATTCATATATGTTATTCTTGTTAATCTTAGCACCGCAGATATCTACTTTTCACTCAACGAGAGAAGCTTTAGGGGCCACTTAAATATCACTTTCCTAGGTATACTACATTATGTTATTGATTGTTGAGTCACAGTTTGTAATGGTATTTTGGTGAGAAATTGATTGAAAATGAAATTTGGTTGTTGCTATTTTAGTGGAAGTAGGATTGGGGGCCCTCAGCCTTTCTAGATGAGGGGTTTGGATTGGTGGAGAGACTTCTATCCTCCATCAATTCATCAATTCATGTTGTCTTTTATGAGATCTATAATTGAATTCAACTTTGAAAATTGAAGCTAATTAAGAAGAAAAGTTAAATAATTTTAATTCTTGTTATTTAGATTTTGTTGTTTACCTAGTCATTGAAATTGTCAATTCAAGTTGTAAAATTATTAATTTAAAATTTGTGGAAGATGAAATATATATTTCTTGTTAATTCATAATTTTTTTGTAACTTGTATTGGATTTGTAATGAATCTTCTATTATATAATTAGTATCTAGTATAATTTAGTGTCATCTCATTCTTCTTTACATAAACTAGTATAATGGAATTAATATAGGGATAAACTTGAGATTAATGTGATCCAAGGTGATGTCATCACATAATTAATGCACAATCTAACTAATAAATCAATGCACTAAATTGTTTTGTACTATATCAATACCAAAATAAATGTACCATTTATTATATCAATACTAAATAAATCCACCCTTTTGATTGATAATTTTTCATTCTATAGTTTTGAAATCACAATATTAAATCATTTTTCATTGTATCATTGCTAAATTAATCTTAAATTGTTTTACTAAATCAAATGTTAAGCATTAATTTGTGATTAATATGCATCTATAATTTGTATCAAATTATTAAGCTAACAAGTCTAGTAAAGTGAAAATGTGTGTGTGGGATTGTTGTCACTTATATCAAATGTATTTCATACAAAGTCAATTTATTATAGTTTCTCTCTACTTAAGTTTACAAAGGTGAAAATACACTATCCCATCTAGATTTAAACATGTAATCTCAAAAAAAACACATATTCTTATAAGTACAATAAAAAATACTTAAACTTATAAAAATATACAATAAAATTGAAAATATTATAATAACCTTAACAACAAAATATTTTATATTTATAAATTAAAAAATAAACTAAAATAACTAATATTAATGCAAATACTTCATATAAAAAATATTAATATTATGATATGTTCCTTACGAATGTAGATGGTTTTTTATTTTTTAGTGCATTACAACATAGGTATATCTTACTATTCAGCTTATGTGATGTGCGTTACAACATATGTATACTATTCATCTTACCATTCATCTATCACTCCCGTGGCGATGCACGATTCCTGTTAATTTATAAATAGAGTCACTCAAAGTTGGTGAAATTTTTTTTTAAGAAACATCCATGTGATATGCATTTACAGATCGATTCATTCAATGTTGCTACCCAGATAAAATATGCCGGTATGCTATCCACGTCCATGGAAGCAACGGATTTGTACCAAAATTATCAGATTTGACTTGGAGAGCAGAGTTACATCCAGCCGTAAGAACCAATGAGGTTGATATAGAGAAAGTCCAAAACGTTTGCACATACCAAGTAATCATGGTTTCTCTACTGTAGTCTCTGTGGAAGGTTTTGCAAAGCCACTGGTCAAACTTTTATAGATAGTTTTATTCCCTTTCCACCTGGTCAAAGTTTTATAGACAGTTTTATTTCCTTTCCACCAAAATGTCCATCGCGGATCTCAGCGTTAAACTAATGAGAATGAAAGGTCTGAGTCAAAGTTTTATAAGTTTTATAGACAGTTTTATTTCCTTTCCAGCAAAATGTCCATTGTGGATCTCAGCGTTAAACTAATGAGAATGGCAGGTCTGACTGTGGTCATTGATTCAATACGAGTCCGAGAATAGTAATTATGGTCATTGACTCAAAACGTAAATAAAAAATAACAAACATTAAATCCAAATCTCAATATTCATGGCTGAACCAAAAACAAACAAACATGAAATCCAAATCTCAAATGGCAAGATTCATAAAACTAGAGAGGAGGAAGAGACGATAGTTTTCTCCTAATAAAAGAAAAGTGAAGTGGACACTGAGTTGGAGCTAGATTTGTCATGCTTAATTTCAAATATTAATTTATCCTCATTCATTCAATTGTCATGGTTGCAATTTATAAAAAAATGGTTATCACTATTGTAAACAAAGCTTCCATATAAAATTCAATACAAATTGACTATATTAAAATTATAAATTTGGAAAGTCAATAATTATACAACCCAAAGGAAATATTCTCAATATCTATCACCCATAAATCCATTGAAATAGGAAAGAGCAAGATAACTAGATGAATTTTTTTAGGATTTTTTATCTCACCAATCCAAATTCTCTCCTCTCTTAAGATTGTAAACTAATCAAACCAATAATCACCCCAAAGGAAATCTCTTCAATATTTATTATTCATAAATATATTGAAATAAGAAAGAATCATTTTTTATTATTAATTTTTTTATTTAAATATTTGAAAGATTTATGATGAGGTCGAACAAGAACCCCAAGGTGGCAATGCCCCTGCACTTTGATAATTGAGTTTTTGTAAATATATATGTTAGTCTTGAAGGGATTTCAGCTAGTAGAGGAGACCAATTCCTCAATATTCATATATGGATGATCGATTCAATCTCTACATGCCATCATGTCTTGTAGATAGATTGACCCAAAGAATTAGGCTAGACAAAGCATTGTGTTTTTGGATATCCAGGTGGCGATCAAATCTCACACTCTCAAAAAATTGGTTATTGAATCCTTAATTAAAAGATAATTTGTAATAGTTTTCTTTAAATTATTTCTAGGCAATTCTAGTGTAATGATCCTCCTCGTCACGACAACAAACCTCTTATAACAAGTGCAAATTTTTATTTTTTTTTGGGTGTGTGCGTGTGTACAAGGGTAACAAGACATTATACTCTTCGCCACCACATGACGACGAATCATGATGCATAAAACTGCGATATCAACATAAAGATCTAAGATGCATAATAACATCTACCAGCAATGAACAACAATCAACAGACAAAATAATAAGACTGACTACCTGCCCGTCCTACCCTGTAGTGGTTAGGACCTCCAAGACACATAAGCAACGCTCAAGCCCAGGTTCCCATCGATTTTAACCATTTAAGGTCTCAGGCCTGGCGATTGCTCTGAGGAACATGGAGGTGTCTACAACCCGCCCGACACAAGCAGACCAAGCCTTCTAAGCTAAGGAAAAAAACATAACCATAGAGAATTGAAACAACACGGTTATCTACATTAAATCATTTTACGATAGTGCATCATTCCTAACTTATTACTACTAATCCAGTATGCATTGAAGGTAATACATTTAATCAAAATATGAGACATTGGAAATTAATCTAGCAAATAAAGAAATTAATAAGACAATAATATAACCATTGCTATAGCCAATAACGAGGTTATCTACATTAAGGTAAAATGTGATAGTAAAACATTATTAACTTATAAAGGTACTTACTACTGTTACAGTATTGCATGGGAGGTGTACCTTCAATCAAATACAAGGCAAGACAATTAATTTAGAAAGTCAGGTAATTAACACAGTCCGTTCAACCTCCAATTTGAGCACAACTCCACATGTCTAAAGTGCACAAGGTTAACGGGATAAAATCAATTAGTCTTAAGAAATTCACTGTGCAAGTTCAATTGTAATGTGCTCATGGTTCCATCTCAATTAATTTGACTTAAATTATTTTTATTGATACCAGTATTATGTTTTAAAGTCGATATCTAATAATCATGGTAGACATGTAACAATGTTATCGGTGGAAGATTATGTACATCTTATCAGCCCTTACCCAAAATTCCCATCCCACCAAAGTTAATAATGTAAACACTTCAGGACTCTAAATATACTATCCCATCATAGCTTAACTATTTCATAGCCATACAAGGATATCTAAATCAAATTTTATAATGTTTATATACTTCAATCATACTGATTAAATAAGAAATCTACCCTATGGTAGATCATGTGTAAATTCAATGCACCACAATCATGATAGAATAATAAAAACTGAAATAAAGGATATTATTATTTAAAGCGAAACGAAGAATGAGACATTTATTAAATAAAACAAAAGAAATCCAATCTACCTTTTGGAAGCAAGGATTGTATCCCAGGTTGTACACTAAAGGCGATGACCTTGACATCGTTGTTCATCAACAATAAAATTTTAAAAATCTGCAGGTGTTAAATTCAATGGTGGTATAAAGAATGCCAGTGACTGTGGTCCAAATCGACTGCAAACTATTAGGTTGTTCCATGAATCCAACAAGAACCAAATCTACCTGTTAATCAAGAAATCTATCTGCTAAAGAAAACTGTTAAAGATTTGTTGCCAGGCATTTATCATGAGAAGTAACCGGGCGTTTAAAATAAAATAAAAATAGTAAGGCAACTAAAAGGGAAATAAAGACATTCGCTTCCAGGTAAACATAAGATAGGTAAGGGCAAGGAACGTGTGGGTAGACGTTGTCAGAAAAAGGGAATGAACGCAACCTTCCAAAATATAACTCTTATAAACAACTGCCAGGATGGAACTATCACAACAGCGAGGCATTTTTCTAACCGAAAAACTATGGGGAGGAAACTATTACCAATAGAAGCTTCTCGTACCTCATAAGGATGGGTCAACTGTGAATTTGGTGGGCGGTGACATAAAAATTTAGAGAATTGAATCTTTGAACCAATAAATGAAACATGGAGAAGAACGTTGGAAGAAAAGGACTACAAAATTACTCATTTTACCTATTTCCTTAAGAGGTTTCTAGTTTCGACAAACCCCGACAAGAAGATTGAGGGAAATTATTATCAACAGAAAAACTAAATGCTCTGTAACTCCTGACAAGGACTCTACAATCTCCCTAAAATAATCTTAATGTATTCGTACTAGACAAACAATCTCATCTTCCCAGTCTATTTTGTTCTGTTTATAACTCATAATTTAACTCAACAAAATAAAATAGATAACACCAAGGGGAAATGTTGTTATAAAACTAGCTGCCTTAGAATGGTATGCTATCGGTTAAGGCAACCATTCGATGCCTAGTAGTGCAATCAAGGGGCTGTGAGTAACAGGGTGTGTACAGGGCTATCCCTGTGCATACATAGAACACTAAGGCAGGTTCCTTGTCCAACGATCCAAACTGTGGTGAAGGGAGTGAGAAAATAGTTAAGGACACTGCACGCAGAGAAGGGTGAATCTCAAAACAATAATGATCACTTCTGAAAACCACAATCATCTATGTAAATAAATTTCAGTCGATAATAGATCATGGAGGTAGCAATCGTCTATCTAAAGACTAAGGTCGCCGAAATTAATCTAAGAAGGTGCAGACCATTTAAAGTGCTGTCAAACAAATATAAATGAATCGTTGACCAATGGCGGCAATATTATCAATGCGTTTACTCACAAATCAGAACACCAAAACCTATCATTGTAGCTTTAGGCAATACGGTACTGGCGTCCAATAAAATTAAAATCAAGTTTATTACATACAAGTTCAAGTCCAGAGGCTGCCATGCCACGTTGGTTCGTCTAACGGAGACTATTATGGTCAAAAAGATAAAAATGTCTCCCAATCAATGAATGCAAGAAGACTCAAGTTTTACAGCAGGACATTACTCAATGAAATTCACCATTCAGGGGATAGAGATGAAAAGATAATTACAAGGCTAGAGGTTACTCAAATTTGACACAGTAAAATTTTGCAGTAATGTTAAATACACAAAAATTCGTCGGAGTAAGTAAATAAGGAAAAGCCATTCAGTCCAACAAAAACCAACACCAATTGAAGTTAAAATTCATCCATCTATATTACCAATACACATACAGATCTAACCATACATCCTAATGCATTCTACTCTACAATCAAAGAGCATATCGTTGCCTTTTTACCTGCTCTGAGTGTCATCCACGTGCTCCATGCCGCTCCCGATCGCCGACCATCAAGACCTCACCAGTACCCTCCCAGCCAACACTAGGGGTACTCTTCTTCCCCCTTAGACCCCAAGTCACAAAGGGGACACACACTATCCATATGGTACATCTATCTCCTAGCTCGCTCGCCTTGCAAGGCCAAGCTACCACTCCTATCCGAGCTGGGAAATCCCAACTCCCAACAAGTAAATCAGTCAAGTCGTTAATCTGACAGTGTAACGTTACACTAACAGTCGATTCCCTTCTTTCTTCTCCTCTCTCTCTTTTATAGAATTTTAGAACTTCCAACTTTCTCTAAATCTCATTTAATTTAAGTTTTAATAAAAATCTTCTAAAAACTCTCCTTCGTACAAGTGTCATCCATCCCCCACGTTTCTCCATTAACTATTTTCTTTAATTTATTAAATTGTCTTATTACCTCACTTTTTACCATAAGTTCTTGTCTTTCCCTTTTTAAGTTACCTCCATTCCCTAGTTTCCTAAATGTTATAATTTCTCTCTTTCCCCTTTTTATTAGAGCTAAAAACGACAGTTGCAATTTAACCCCTTTTTCCCTTTTATTATTAATTCAACATCTTTTTAAACTATCAAAAATTAAAATAATTAAATTCTTCTTTACATTTTATATCCACAGCTTTTAATTAACTTCTTACGCTCTTCACTTACCCCAAAAATTTATGAAGACCAAAATTATTACTTAAAGGGTTTTTTTATTTTAAATTTTACTTTTTAAAATTTTTTAGAGATGTTTTCTCAAGGGTAGACAAAATTTTACCCCTAGCAAAGTTTTAGACTTAGGACTTAGATTCTGAACTGGGTGACATTTAATTAGGGAATTTGTTTTAAAATTTCTTAATGTGTTCTCTGTCTTAGGGCCATCTAGGTTCCTTTCTTTATCATGGTCAATACGACGTGCCCTTCAGGACGCACTACATGCTCCAAGGGTGTCACTCACCTCTTTGGTTTTTTTTGCGTGACGTGCCCTTCAGGACGCACCACATCCTCCAAGTGTGCCACTCGCCCTTTTGTTTCTTTTGCACGACGTGACCTTCAGGATGCACCACGTGCTCCAAGGGTTCCACTCGCTTCTTGACTGATTGGTAGACATCAATAACCCCTAGAGTCAACACTCTGCTAGGTGAACTTGTGGGAGACTAAGGGCTTCTAAGGAATAATACCCACGCCTTATTGCGCGCCCCTTAGAATCATCGTGAGCGTTTGTCGCAGTCTACCCTCACAACATCATGGGTCCTGTAACGAACTGCCACGTTACGACAACCATTCTAGTAACAGGTGCAAAAAAAAAATTTGTTTTAGAAGTGTGTGTGTGTGTATGTACAAGGAAACAACTACAGTCTACTCGACTTTGTGTCGCCACCCGACGACGATACGACGCAACCATGATGAACATAAGAATATGACCAGGACGCACGATACGTAACCACAGGCATAAATGATGATCACACGACAAGCAACAAGACTCAACACGAGGTTTAGCACAAGAACGTTGAACGCCTCAACGAGAACCATCACAAACACAACCATAGGCAGAGGTGCACAACACAGACACTCAGCGAAAAGTAAAACTGACCACTATATACGACTCACCTCCCGCCCGTCCTACCCTGCAAGGTTGGGACCTCCAAGACACATAATCAATGCTCAAGCCCGGTTTCCCATCGTCTTTAACCATTTAAGGTCTCAGGGCTGGCGACTGTTCTGAGGAACATGGAGGTGTCTACATCCCACCCGACACAACAGACCAAGCAACCAACTGACGACAATCAAGTACAACAAAATAAGGAGAAGAAAAATTTGCCCCTTATGGACGGCGCGTGACACAGACTCTGACAGCGACCACTCAAGATCGACGTTATCTCACAGCACAACCACCCTATTATACTAACTGGGGGTAATTTGCAGCAAGTAAATCCAGGGTATTGCACCACACAAGTTATTAATCAATAATTTAGGGGTTACAATATCACTGTCGTGAAACATTATCTATCTACCATTTATCACACAATCTGGACCATGACTTTACAGTTGCGCTAGCTCCTACATGCTACAACCACCAATTCTAATAACCTTCTCAAGATGAAACATTT
>JZKD02S1909529.1:482317-518451 GCA_000966675.3 Picea glauca
CCATCATATCAGATCATGTCAACAACATATCATATAATCAATAGTACATCATCAAAACGAAACAATATCATCATAAATGAAACAACTCAAATACCCCACTCCCTGACTCAATCCGAAGTTCAAGGGAGTTCTACCGATGCCTCTGCATCCTCAAGTTCGGAAACCCTGCACACTCAATGAACTTGAGTCAGCAGCACCTGTCTACATCAAGGTAGTAAAAACATCATGTCATATAACTTAACGCATCATAATGAGAGAAAAAATTTTATCATCATAAAATTCGGATCACTTGCGAGCAAGTGTCCTCAAATAATAAGTTTGGTAAGTGCGCCAGAGCGAGATGTTACAGGTCCTCTCGAACTAGGTAATCGTTAACCTACAGTTCGAACCATGGTGGGAGTGCTAGTAGGTTGTGCCAGGGCTGTTGTTCACACCTCTCCCTCAACCTCTCTGGTAGTCGTGTGTGGCCCCTTTACTCCATATGTGAGTTTAGTTGGCAAGCTATCGTGAGCCTGCATCATCAACAATCATGTCAGAACATGTCCACATCATATCATCTAATCAAATGTACTAAAATCACAATAAACAATCAAACCCCAATAGCACACTCCCTGACTCGATCCGAAGTCCAAGGGGTTTCGTCGATGCCTCTGCATCCTCAAGGTCCAAAACCCTACACACTCAGTAAAACTGAGTCAATATCACCTATCTACGTCAAAGCAGTAAAACATCATGTTATCTACCATAACGCATCATAATCAAGGACAAATGTTTTAATATCATAATAGTCCAGATCACTTGCGAGCAAGGGTCCTCAAAGAATAAGTTTTCTCAGTGCACCAAAGCGGGATGTTACATCTAGGTTTGTCAAACTCAAGAAAAATGGATATCTTGAATATCAAATATATATCCAAATAATAAATATGCATATTCATCCATTAACATATAATAGTATTGAAGATGGCTAGTAGAAGACTAAGTTTAGCTATTGTGCTAAACATATTATAAGTGAGAAACCCATGCATATTATAAGTGAGAAAATTCCTATTGTATTTATGTAGCATGTTGTTGAGGAAAGTACTAATGAACAATGTTATTTTCCAATTCTTTAAAGTTGTGGTTTCATCTTATTGCCTACATTATATCCTCTTATTGCCTACATTATATCATGATTTACTTTGTAAATTCGTAGCCTCAAAATAATGTCACAGAACCCTTATTCTCACATTCCTATGACATTATAAAATTCATTCTTCAAATTGCAAGAATTATTTGAAATAAATCTGTGACATTCTAATAATTTATAAACACCCTATTGTATGTGGTATTTTTTCCAGAAACTAGGATTTATGTAAGATAGTGCCGAAATTACTTTAAGTTCTTATTTCTCAAGGTTATAGCTACAATATAAAATTATGTGTGGTGTATCTATAAATATAAATGTAACTATTTAGTTTTATGTGACATCTATACACTCATATCAATTTAAATCATGTAACATACACATAAAAGGAACTCATTAATTCCTGCGTGCGTAATAGAAATACATATTTACAACTTTAATTCTGTAGAATACACAAATTCAATAGCTAATGTCAATTTATATGTCTGTGTGTGTGTGTGTCCAGTATAAACAATTAGTATACCTCTAATTTTGTAGTTATATGCTAATAAATCAAGTTCTACATAGAAACAAGACACATTTATATATATCATATTGTTATAGTTGTATGCATATACATAATCTACATAAGGTATTCGTTAAGTAAAATGCATCAAATTTTGTAGCTATATGTTATTCCAATAATCCAATAGGAAATCAAGCAAAGATACATATCTGTAAACCTTGATGTTGGGAAAAAAAATGGAACCACCATGTTCCACCAAAGCGTATACATAGAACAACCACAATTACTTGTCTCGATCACCCCCTAGCCTGACCATGACTCCATAAGGACAAACTTAGCATCATTCCTTAGCCGATGTCTCTTTGTACAATTTAGAAAATAATTTTCCTAACACCACTTGTGCTCATAATGACAAATAGTCATTTCCACAACATACTAAACAGTGTCTTGCCTCACACATATGTTTTATATATTTCATTTTCCATAGCCTATGAATTTTCCATCCATTTCCCTCCTTGGGAAATTTGCATCTTTACAAATCACTAATTTTTAGGGGCTTCTAGTGACATAACTCAACTCTTGACACTTGTTAAAATAAGCTTTGAGTTAACTCAAACATGTTCCCCACTCATGGAGTTATAGTCAACTAATTTTAACCCTGTTATTTCACTTGTTTTCCCACATTTAATTTATGAAAAAATATGTCTCATACATGTGTCCATCAAAAGAGGATAGTTGGAAAGTCAAACTCTTTCCCAACCGTCACAAAAATAATAATTAAATCCTTTTACAAATTCGAATGCAAATTTCTATAAATGGAAATTTATTTTTAAAGCAACAATTTTAAAATAAATTGTTTTAACTATTTAAGGATGTCACATGATGGCTATGAGATCGAGGAACATGTAGCAGCCTCCCAATCATTAGACTATTACATGGTGGAAACATTTCTCCTTAATTTTGGATGTGGATTTATTCGTATGTGCATACCTTTTTGGACTGTACAGGTACCTTCCATTGTCATTGATCAAGAGAATGAAATCAATGTAACACATTTATTATTGAGTCTCATTGCATCATCCTACATTTTATGGGAGTGGGATGGCTAATTGGTTTACCAGAGTGGATGTAAATAAGAGATTAAAATATTTATATTTATGGAAGTTTCCCTTATCCCAAGCCATTTCTATAAAAATAAAGACGTGATTTTATTGCAACACATGTGAAAAGAGAATAAATGACTAATAAAAAAAAATGTAAATGTATAAATAACATATAATAAATATGTTTATATTTATATATTTCAGATAATAAAATATTTATAGTTATGGTTGGATAAGGGTATTGAACTTGGGTCCCTTAGCAAGGGAAACCCACACCTTAACCGATTGAGCTAGCGAAAATTGATACTATTTTTTAAAATATTATAATAAACAAAAATATTGTAATGTAGCCATGAGGTTAATGTTTTTGGAAGGTGTGAAAAATTTTTCAGAAGTTATTTTATTGAGCATTCCATAGAGGGATGCATTAACCTTAGTTTTTTTTGTTAACAATTACTAATACTCTAATTTTACTTTAAAATATTACTATCTTTTGTGGTAAATTATTTCATTTCCCTCTTAAAACTATATGTCAATTGTTTAACAATTACTAATACTCTAATTTTACTTTAAAATATTACTATCTTTTGTGGTCAATTATTTCATTTCCCTCTTAGAACTATTTGTCAAGATAATGAGTGGATGCACCATTGCAAATTATTTTGACCATCACTTTATTGAATTTATTCTTAATTTCTTTGATTATATTGAAAGTATGTGATTGAAATGATTATATTATAAGTGGGTGATTGAAATTAGTATGTATAGTGATTTTTTTTCTCCATATTTAAGAATATATACAAAATAATATTGGTTTTTGATATTATTGTGAATGATATGTATTATTAATGGTAAACCCATTTTTAGTAGAAGAAAAACTACTTTTGATGAAGTGTTACTTTAGCACTAAAATTGTTTAAAGGTTTGAATATCATATTCCATTACATAACTGATTTCACATTAATATAAATAGTTGTATATGTTCCTTGTCATTAGAAAAACTATTCATAATGAATTTAATTATATTTTGATGAATCATATTGTAATATATCATGACCACACATGGGCCAAGAAGGATAGGTTGATACTTCACTCATGTGACAAATAAGCATCAAGGAATTAAACTTGAAAGTGGATGGTTACTATCGTTAAAATGCCATTTTGTTATGATTTTTGATATAGTATTGCATTATTTTATTGTAACAGAAACGAGTTAGGAAAAATGGATTGTTTCTTGATTCTCATGACAAAGAAACATCTATTAGGATATTTAAACAACTAATAATTAGTTAACATCAAATTGATAGAATGTGCCTTTAGGTAACATCCTTAATATGCATTATTATCCATTTGTAATTATATAATCTAATGGTCAGAATGCGTTCTAAACATAAAGTAATTCAATGGTTCATATTTTCCTAAATATTAATGGCTATATTGATCCATGTATTAACACTCGATTCTTCCATGATCTCTATTTAAAGATCGTTGATGGTCATTTGTTGATCATTGATTATGATAAAATCATTTTGGGGTCGTGGATTGTTTCCCTATTTGATACTTTTAACCACATAATAAACTGGTGTATTAACATTTGATCTAGTTCTTTGAGCGTATTCTTAGGTTGTTTGACCTATGTAGAAATGCCCTATTTGTCAGAAATGATATCAGAACTGGTATGAAGCTCCCATTGTTGATCCATATCATGAACTTGTGTCCTTGCATGGATACAAATATTTATGGGTTGTATTGTAGTTGTAATTTCTGGACTAATTGGGCTATTCCATTGTGTGTGGAGTATTTCTTTTAGTTGGAAACAATTTGTAATAAGCCCCGTCATTAGGAAAATAAACCTCCCATAACAAGTACAATTTTTTTGTTATATTTTTTTGCAAAAAAGTAATAACGAGATTACACTCAACATTGCAACATGACGGCGAACATGAAATTCACACAACATAAAACATAACGACCTAGCGTACTAGCACATCATGCAACTGGAATCAACATATGACATGCAATCAGATGAAGAATAAAATGACTGCCCGCTCATCCTACCCTACAAGGTTAGGACCTCTAGGACACATAAGAAATTATCAAGCCCAGGTTCCCATCGATTTTGACCATTTAAGGTCTCAAGGCTAGCGACTATTCTGAGGAACAAGGAGGTGTATACATCTGGCCCGACACAAGAAATACCATGCCTACTAAGCTAAAGGGGAAACATCAATCAAAACAAATGCAACAAATTCAACGACACAAGTAGATAGAACATTCCTGGTGAGCAAGAAACAATCACAATAAAATGTTATAGAGAAAGGTGCAAAACATCAATTCCAATAATGAAAATCATCAACAGGAAGACCAAGACCCAAGTCTAGGTTATCATACGCACTTATCAATCAATGCACGCAATGATCCAATCAAAAGGAATCATGCTGCCACATGATGACAAGTGCGATTGTACTAAGGTGCAACATAAACCATTCTAAACCTTCGATCGTGACACAATCCAATGCGCCAGAAGTCCAAACTTAATATGTCATACATTAGACAAAATTTATAAACAAGGCACTAAATTTACAAGTTGAATATGATGCAAGGTAACTACATTCAATACATTTTATTTCGTGCAACGAACTAGATAGATTTCTTGTTTTCTTACAAGGTAGTCATATGTGGTTCCCTTTTAATTGTGAAATGACCTGAATGTATCCCTTTAACAGTTTTACCAACATAGAAACTATGTCAAGCACAAAGTAACCAACCACAATCTAAAATTCAACATATAACAACTTCAAGTATCAATTTACCCTTCCTTTCTAAAGGGGTTTTTATTAATCAATAAATGAACTACATTATTTTAACTCCTATAGATCAATACTAAACAAAGAAACCATAAACCTGTAGAAAGAAAACTTATAATTGATCTATAATTCAATAATAAATTCAGACTAGACAAGCCAAAGTGGAGATTCCCAGTCTTAGCTCAAGGAAGAATCTATTCCCTACCTTCTATTTTTAAAATACTCAAGAAGTTAAATTCTATCCTAATTTAACATACGATTTATCCTATGCTTATCCAAACTTAATAAAGTAACTGAGATAAAATAGCAAGCAAGTTATGATTCGACAATGTCGTTACTGAAAACACTCAGGATAGGCGATTGTTGTAAAAAGGATTATGAATTGATTGCTTGTATCCTACCATAATGTATTTAAATGAGCTGTTGATATTAGAAGTATCTAATTTCAATTTAATTTCTCAATTAAAAATTGAGATTGACAATCCCAATCATAAATATGAAATTATTTTTAACAAACCAGAAATAAATGTGAAGTTGTTATGATAGTTGTCACATGCACCAACCCTTGAGACAATCGCCAATTCTAAACAAAAGTAATCACGTGGTACATTAATAAAATGACATGTGTAAGGTGTGTGTGGTTGGGAGCCTTACGAACAACATTGTGAAGTGTTCCCTTTATTTAATGCAAAAGAAAAGTTTTTTTTTCTTTTTTTAAAGTAGGAAGGAAACAATGACATCATATAAATAACACAACTTGACGATGTACATGAATCACACAATTTAGGCCATCGATATGTCATGATCCAATGGACTAGAACATCATGCTGCTAGATGTAACACAAAAAGATCCAATCAATTCAACCCAATAGCTTCGATGAACAGTAATTAGAACCCTTATGGTGAGTGAGAACAATCACAACATTGCAGAATAATGTATCAAAATTCAATTACAACAACCATTGCACCCTACACAGGAAGCGCATGACCCAACCAAGTTTCATATATGCTTCTCTAACAACATGCGCATTGATCCCATCATAAGGATTTATGTTGCCACAATGCATCAAGCGCAAGTAACTAAGGCGCGATATTAAACGGTCCTAAGCCTTTAAATCAAGACACAAAATCCCCAAGCAAGAAGTCCAAACTTAACTGTCATACCTAAAACGAATCTATAGATTAAAAACCCTAATCTATTATGTTATACTTCGACGTCGAGTAACCACATTCAATACTTTTAACTGTGCAAGGTCACATTACAAGAGCTATAAGACAAATCCAAACGACATGCGATACTTGAAAATGGGTGCGTGCAATGTCTAAAATCAATCAGGGTTAGAAGCAATAAATCTAAGTAAGGGAAGCAATCACCTAACATCACACATAAGTGGCAAAATGGAATTATGAGAAAGAAATAATCTCACTTCAATAATTATAAGTGGCATAAGGTTTCTAATAATGCGTGACCTCCAAAATATTGAGCGTAAACTAGGGATTTCGACTGGCTCTAACAAGGTTGTCAGTAATTTAAAGTTGCAATAGATACAAGGGATCCTTAGCCACAATGAAGTCAAGATAACCACTACAATACAACCATATAAAATTCTACCACTCTAAGAAAATTTATCCCTTATAATGTAATCTATATTTTGATATACTTTATGATAAATCCCCATTTGATATATAAGGTCTTGTATCAAAAATCGTGCTTAGCCACAACATATAATGTGGAAAAAGGTTAACCCCCTAAAATCTACTTACACATACACAAAACTTGACTTTATGAAACTGTTGTAGTTGATAATTAAGAAACTGTTGTAATGTATAATTAAGACTGCTTTAATAAAAAAATTAAGAACTGCTGAAATAACAATTAACAATTAAGAACGGTTATAAATGATTAAAGAAATTGTTATGATAAATAATTGAAGAACCGCCTTAATAACATTTAAAGAACTTTTGTACAATAACAAGTCTAAACTATAGAATGTTGTCTGACATGTAAAAAGTGTTTTCGTTAAATCAATATAAATAAATGGCTTTCTATATTTGCAAATGCCATCATTGCACAGTCAATGCGCAACTAATGCATAGTCGAAAACTCAACAATTAATTTGTTGTCAGCCCACCAGATAAATTTGTTTTACATTACCGATTCTATCAATTGATGAAGATAAAAAATCGTTGCCTAGCATAGGTAGGTGTCTAACAATGATCAATATGGGAAACACTATGTGAAGCTGAGTAAATCCTTTTCCATAAAGGAAAATCACAGAGTAATTTGAGGTCACTATTATAGCCATTAAAAAAATGCAGAGCATGATTTAATAATTGTCTTTTAATCTCTCACTATAATTGTTGTCTCTTAATGTCTTTCAGTCCTTTAATGTAAGAAGGAATCGTTGTCTAATAATGAAAAGGATACACTATGTCCAATAAAACAAAATTAACAATATTGCTAACTGTATATATCATTGTCTTGCAACAATGGAATTAGATATGAGATTGTTGAGTTAATATGAAATTCAAATAGTTGTCATGCAAAAAGGAAATAAATAAGAGATCATAAAGTTTAATATGCTATTCAAATCATTTTTATGCAAGAAGGAATTAAAAATGAGATCCCTGAGTTTAATATGTTATTCAAATCGTTGTTATGCAACCAAGAAAAAAAAATGAGTTCGTTGAATTTAATATTCTATTCAAATCGTTGTTATGCAACCAAGAAATAAATATGACATCGTTGAGATAATTATGATAATGTTGTGTAAAGATATGATACCTGTCTAAATGATTACAACATGATATCATTATCGTTGTCTTTGGTTATGCATAGTACAGGTAAAAAATGCATCCAAATATCACATCGCAGGCTATATAAAATATAAAAACGCAGTCATAATGATATATATAAAAAACACAGGTAATCACCATTTCTGCAGGTAAAAACACCATCCAATTAGAAAATTGTAGGCTATGCAAACAAGGATTCCAATGGTTTAGAATCATCTTTCATTTAATGAATTACTTGTGAAACTTACTGAAGAGTTTACACAGCGAGGGAAGGGGTAGCACCAAGGAAGCTATTATTCAAAGGATTAATTCAACAGTAGAGAAAAATAAACCGAAATGTTTGTTCAAGGATTAATTTGAAATGTGTGTGACACATTCTGAAGAGATTACACGAGGGATTATTTCAACAGTAAAAATGAAATAAAAACTAGACTCATTAATGTTCATCCAACAAAACAAAAAGAAGAATTAGATCACAACAAGAAATAATCAATTGTAGACGTAGAAGATATGCCAATCGCAGCAAGGATTAAACATTCAACATAGAGTTGATCATTCATACGAAGGCACAAGATTAGATATCAAACTTGAGCAATCAACAAGGGTACACATCTAGGCAAAAACATCCTTTGCTCATCATACACACACAGAAAAGCAGGGCGTTAGGATCTATAGATCTATTAACACCGAAGTGACGACCATCAATCCGACTCTTGGCCGACTACTCAAGCATGGAGTCATGATCTAGGGATGTGGAAGAAAGATAAAGCACAATATCTTAATAATAATCATTAAAACAACCAAAACAGTCATAGAAATTAGGGATTGGTTGCCAAGGGAATCAATACAATCCAGTGAGCGTAAAGCTACGATGAATTTAAGTCCTCAATTAAAAATGCTAAGTAAAACACTTTCCTTACACGATTAAAAGTACATAAATAAAAGTGCAAAAACAATATTTATCAACCATTCAAAATAAAAGCATGTGTATTGTAGCCCAAGGTGACAGCTCCAAGTCACTGTCTCGTGCACGCACTCCATCCAGCTCCTGCTTATCAACCGATGAGACTTCACTGGTACCTCCCAGCCAATGCTAGGGGTACTCTTCTGCCCCCTGAGCCCCCTGAGCTGCAAAGGGTCCACACAGACTAAACCAAGAACATCTAGCACCCAACTCACCTCACAAGGTCGAGATACCATTCGTTACCTGAGCTAGGTATCCCAACTCCCACAATATAAGTAAGTCAAGACAAAATTCTTCAGTGTAATGTTACGCATAAAAGAAGAGATCCATACTCCTCCCCCCCCCCAACCTTTCTACAGAATTTCTAAGATATCTATTTCCCAAATTCCCATTTAATTTATTTTTCATTATTTTAATTCAGAAAAACCTCCCCCGTAAACATGTCACCCATCCCCCTAGTCGCACCAAAAATTAAATTCATTATTCACTTAATTACTCCTATTTTCTTCACCCACATAAAAGCATTCCTAAAATCTCTCCTAGGTGTCCCCATATTTCGTTGCACATTTTAATATTTTACGCCCTTACTAAATTCCTAGTTCAGTTCAATTTATAAAGTTCTTAGAGGCAAGATTCCTTACTAAGTTAGTCATTCTACTTTTTCCTTATGTTTCCCTTTTTCTTTATGTTTCCCCTTTTTCCCTTAGTTTCCTAATTCTTTTGAGTTTCCCTCTTTTCCCTTTTTATCTAAAACTAAAATTAGCAAGTGTAGAAAATTACCTTTTTCCCCTTTTTATTTTTAATTAATAAATTTTAATTAGCATATGTAACAAAACAATCAGTTCCCTTTTAAGTTTTTAATCCCTCAAAATAATTTGTTTTTAATAAATTAAGTGAATCGCTTACCCCCTTCTCATCACATGTTTAATTATGATTATATTATTATTATTATTTATTTTTATTTTTATTTTTTTACCATAAGTATCACTTAGACCTAGATTTTAATTTCATAGGCTGGGTGACATTTTTATTAGGTAAATTTTTTTTAAATCTCACTTATCATTTCATTCGATTTAAGGCCAACTAGGTTTATTCACTTACCCGTTGAAATCACGACGTGCCCTTCAAGATGCACTAGGTGTTCCTAGGGTACCACTCGCCTTTTTTTGTTTTCCTTTCGCGATGTGCCCTACAGGACGCACTACATGATCCAAGGGTTCCACTCACCTCTTTTCATTTTCCTTATGCGATGTACCCTTCAGGATGCACTATGTGCTCCAAGGGTTCTACTCACCTCTTTTCATTTTCCTTGCGGGACATGCACTTCAAGACACACTACGTGCTCCAAGGGTGCCACTTGCCTCTTGAATGACTTGGTAGACAAAAAAAAAACCTGGAGTTAATACTCCGCTAGGTGATCTTATGGGAGACTAAGGGCCTCTAAGGAATAAGGTCGATGCCTTATGTCACACCCCTTAGAATCATCACGAGCAACTGTCGCATTTTGCCCTCGCGACATTGTGGGTATTCTCAAACTAGGTAATCGTTAACCTATAGTTCGAGCCACAGTGAGAGTGATAGTAGGATATGGCAGGGTTGTTGTCCACACCTCTCCCTCAATGTCTCTGGTTTTCATGCGTGACCCCTTTACTCCACATGTGAGTCTGGTCGGCAAGCTATCGTTAACTTGCATCATGAACAAATCATGTCAGAAATAAAATCAATCATCATAACATCTAATCTGATGTGCATATGTCATATCAACATAATTAAAACTCAATATTCCACTCCTTGACTCGATACAGAGTCCAAGGTGTCTCATCGATGCCTCTACATACTCGAGGTCCAAAGTCCTGCACACTCAAGAGAACCAAGTCAATAACACCTATCTATATCAATACAACAAAATAGAATGTCATCATATTCATAATGCTTCATAATCATAATCAAATGCCCAATATTATAATAATACGGATCACTTGCAAGCAAGTGTCCTCAAGGATAAGTTCGCTCAGTGTGCATAAGAGAGGGATGTTACATACACCCCCTCTTGGTCTAAACTTTGTCTCGAAGTTTCAGAGTATATAAGTGACAAAATAATGTGTATCACAGTATCATAAGTCTATCTATCAAACAAAATGGAAACTGCTAGTGCATCTCATATGCGTCCTCCCAGGTCGCCAAGTGAGAACTATAGTTGTCCCACTGGACCTTGACCTGATCTACTATTTGACATCGTAGTTGTCGAGTGCAATGATCTAGGATGTGGATCAGCTCAGCCGTGAGTGCAGCCTCATGTGATACTTGTAAGTTACTCAAGTCAAACATGTGTAGGATCACTAACATAATGCCTCAAAAAAGATACATTGAAAACATCGTGCATATGCCTCAAAGAATCAGGAAAGGATAGTCGATAGGCCACAGGCCCTTTTCTTTCCACCATCTTGAAAGGTCCCATGAACCTAGGAGAGAGTCTGGCACCCTTTCCAAACTTGATCGAACTCTTATGTGGCTTTTACCTGTAAGAAGACTCAATTGGCAACTTTGTAACTACGGTCGACACGGTGCGCATCAACATAACTCTTCTACTGATCCTGCACTTCTTTGATCCTTTCTCTTAATGTTTGCATTTTATCTTCCATTTCTTGGATCGCTTTTGGTCCCACCAGGACCCTATCCTCAAGCTGATCCCAACTCAAAGGTGTCCAACATGGTCTCCCATAAAGAAACTCGAAAGGCGCCATCTTAATGGTGCTTTGGTAACTGTTGTTATAAGAAAATTCTACTAGTTGTAATAATTCTTCCCAACGCTTATGTTGGTCCAACACATACATATGCAACATGTCCTCCAAGACTTGGTTTGTTCATTGGGTCTTCTTATCTGTCTCCAAGTGATATGTAGTACTAAAGTTAAGTTGGGTTCCCAAGGCCTCTTGGAATCTAGTCCAAAATCATTTAGTAAACATCGATCCTCGATCAAATATATTCCTCTTAGGCATGCCATGCAGCCTCACAATGTCATTGATGAAAATATCTAGCTATGTCATATTCCTGATACGTTGTATGTATAGAAATAAAATGATCACTCTTTGTAAGAGTGTTGACTATCACAAAAATCAAGTCGTATCTCCTTGCCTTCAGTGGAAATCCAACAATGAAATCCATTGAAATAACCTCCCATTTCGATTCTGGAGTAGCCTGTGGATGTAGTAATCATGCTTGGTGTGTATGTTCAGCCTTTATCTACTAACATTCTAGACATTTGGCCACATAGTTGACTATATCTGCCTTCATTCCCTTCTAGAAGAATAAGGGTTTAAGGTCTACCCTCATCTTTGTGACCCCTGGGTGGGCCATGTACACTTCTTTGTGAGCCTCGTTTAGGATCAAACTCCTCAACTCGTTATTCGGTGGTACGTAAATCCAATTTTTAAGCCTCAATAATCCATCGTCATCAAACGTAAATCCTTCAAATCTTGGTACCATCATTGTGTTTTTTATGATAAAAACTTTGACCTCTTTGTACCATTCATCGTCATACTATAAAGTTAGAATATTTTCACATAGATTCGTCTGAAGAGGTAACACTGAAAAGATGTATGGTCTCCAACTCAATGCATATACCACTCGGTTCACTTCTCCTTTTATGTAATTAATCTCGAAATCATAATCACTAAGTAATTCCGACCAACGTCGTTCTCGTGCATTCAGGTCACTTTGCTTAAAGATGAGTTATAGTCCACAATGGTCCATTTTTAGTTCAAATTTTCATCCAATAAGGTAGTGTATCCAAATTCTCAAGGCATAAAAAATATTTGACAACTCCAAATCATGCATCGCATAGTTCTCCTCATGCCTTCTCAACTTCCTTGAGATGTAAGCGATCACTCGACCGTCTTGCATGAGGACTCTGCCTAAGCCTTCCTTGGATGCGTCAGTGCATACCAAGAAGTCCACGTCCATGTCAAGGAACTTTAGTATTGATGTTGTTTTCAATAGCTCCTTGAGCCTTCGAAATGCGTTCGCGCATTTCTCGATTCCAACAAAATTATTGTTCTTCTTTTGATATTCTGTGATTGGATTTTCTATCTTCAAAAATCCCTCGACAAACCGTCGATAGTAACTTGCTAAACCCATGAAGCTATGCACTTCCGGGACATTCATTGGTGCAGGCCATTCCATAATAGCCTCGAACTTTGTTGGATCCACAACGATACCTTCACTGGAGATGACATACCCTAAGTAGTGAATCTTTAATTGATAAAACGAGAATTTAGAAAATTTCCCATACCATTTGTTCTCTTGCAGACAATGTAGTACCAAGCGCAATGGATCATCATGCTCCTCCATCGTCCGAGAGTAAATCAAAATATCATCAATGAATACTTGGACAAACTTGTTCAAGTACTCATGGAACACCCCTCTCATCAAACTCATAAATACCCCTGGGGTGTTTGTTAGTCCCAATGGTAAAATAATAAATTCATAATGTTCAAACCTTATCTTAAAAGCGGTCTTAGGGAAGTCATCTTCCTTGATCCATAACTGGTGATACCCTGATCTTAGGTCGATCTTGGAAAACATCGCCGCACCCTTCATCTGATCAAATAGATCATCAATCCTTGGCAACGGATATTGATTCTTTATCATTGCCTTGTTCAATTGATGGTATTCAATGCAGAGTCTCCACGACCCATCCTTCTTTTGAATGCCAATAACGGGTGCACCCACAGTGACACATTGGGACGTATAAGTCCCAGGTCCAACAACTCCTTCAGTTGCACTGTCAATTGCTATAACTCCAGAGTCGAAATCCGATAAGGAGTTCTTTCCATCGAATCAATCCCCAATTTTATGTCTATGGTAAATTCCAAATCCCTCTATGGTGGCATCCAATGTAACTCTCCAGGGAAGACATCCACAAACTCTCTCACCATAGGAAGGTGTTGTAGACCTTTTGCTACTCTATTTTCGTTTAACGCAAGGATAACATAAATCTTACACCCCTTGCACATGCTCTTCCGTAGCTACAAGGAAGAGATGAACCTCTAGGAAACTCCCTGGTTCCGACCTACAATCATGCATATTTGTTCCCCATCATCGACGAAGCTCAATCATTTCAGCTTACAGTTGAGTATCGCCTCATGCGATTCCAACCAATCCATACCAATCACGACATCATAAGATCCTAAGGTCGTGACGTACAATTCATCCTTGGTGAAAAACTTTTGTAGGTTAAGGCTACAACCCATAACTTTCCCACCAACCTTCCATTTGGCTCTAGAAGCCAATTCTACAAGATAAACGTGTCGTGTTCGACTGCCCTTACCTTAATTCATTTTAGCACTGCACCAGAAATGAAACTCTCGGTAGCACCGAGATCTATCAAAATACTAAGGGTCTCATCAGTGATGGTACCTGATGTCTCTAGCATAGTAGGCTAGTGCTCTGCCTGGTAGTTATTCACCGCCACATGAATCCCATGGGCCTTGCCCAAATCTCCCATAGTAGTGGGTCGGGCTAATCCAGAGGCTCTGGTCCTCTCCACTGGGTAGTCATGTGGATAATGTGGCTCCCCACTTTCCAACACACTTTCTTTGGTCCAGTACTCCTAGTACTCAAACTAGAAGTGGTATCCTAAAATTACGACCAACAGGAACTTGCCTTAATTTTCTCGATAAAAGGTACGGATCATACCAGAGCAACTCCAAAACAACCTCATACTAGGGAACCGTACGATCTCCCTATCGCAAGGCGTTGAACTCGTTGAGTTGACACTCAACAAATTCCTCAGAAAGATACTTCTCCTAGAACTGTTCTTCAATCAGTTCCCATGACACATCTTCGACGACCATGCTCAAATGCGGCAGGAGCGTCTTCCACCGTAGAAGAGTGATCCCCTTCCGTCGAATACCACCATGTGTACCTTCATGTTGGAATTTTATTTGTGAAGCGCAAAGCACATTGCCATATTCTCCCACAATGCCTCGGCGGCTTCGCCATCTGGGGCACCAAAGAATTTGGGAAATTTGACCTTCTTGAGTTCGCGATGAATGCTACCAGTACTGACTGGAGCGCGTACTGGACCCTTAGGGGATTTCGATGCCCTGACCTCATCTCTATCTAAAGGGATGATCAGTGCCTCAAACATCCACTGAAAACACCTCATCAGCCCAACGACATCACCCACTGCTATCTGCTCCTGCATAACAACATGTTCATCTCCCTAGGGATTATACCCCTCAGGCATGGATTCTACTGTAGGCATCATGCTTCCTCCCTTGGAACCACATTGTGAATCTCTACGATGTCATCTAACCCTGCTTATCGCATGGGTAGGTTAAAGTTTTAATTAGTGCTAGGTCAATACTCAAGGTTTTACTAGAATGGAAAGCATGGAGATTCATAGTCGTAGGGTTGGACCAGCTCTGATACCATAGGTAACGAACCTCACGTTACGAATACAAGTGGCTCAATGTAAAAGAAAAGTTATTTTTTTTTTTTTTTAAAGAAGGAAGGAAACAACAACATCATTTAAATTGCACAACTTGATGATGAACATGATGCACACAATTCAGGCCACCAACACGTCATGACCCAATGGACTAGAACATCATGTTGCTGGATGTAACACACGAAGATCCAATCATTTCAACCCAATAGATTCAATGACCAGTGATTAGAACCCTTATGGAGAGTGATAACAATCACAATGTTGTAGAACAAGGTACCAAAATTCAATTACAACAACCATTGCACCCTACACGGGACGCGCATGACCCAGCCAGGTTTCGTATGCAATTCTCTAACAACATGTGCATTGATCCCATCCTAAGGATTCATGCCGCCACAATGCATCAAGCACAAGTAACTAATGCACAAGCTTAAAAGGTCCTAAGCCATTAAATCAAGACACAAAAGCCCCATGCCAGAAGTCCAAACTTAACTGTAATACCTAAAACAAATCTATAGACAAAAAACCCTAATCTATTATGCTATACTTCGACATCGGGTAACCACATTCAGTACTTTTAACTTCGCAAGGTCAAATTATAAGATCCACAAGCCAACTCCAAACGACATGCGATACTTGAAAATAGGTGCGTGCAATGTCTAAAATCAATCAAGGTTAGAAGCAATAACTCTAAGGGAAGTGATCACCTAACATCACATATAAGTGGCAAAATTGAATTCTAAGAAAGATACGATATCGCTTCAATAATTCTAAGTGGAAGAAGGGTTCTAATAATGCATGACCTCCAAAATATTGAGCATAAACTAGGGATTTCGACTGGCTCTAACAAGGTTGTCAGTAATTTAAAGTTGCAAAAGATACAAGGGATCCTTAACCACAGTGAAGTCAAGATAACCACTAATACAACCATATCAACTTCTACCACTCAAAGAACATTTTATCCCTTAGAATGAAATCTATATTCTGATATACTTTATGATAAATCACCATTTGATATATAAGGTCTTGTATCAGAAATCGTTCTTACCCACAACATATAATCTAGAAAAAGGATAACCCCTTAAAATCTACTTGCACATACCCACAACTTGACGTTATGAAACTGTTGTATTTAATAATTAAGAAATTGTTGTAATATACAATTAATAATGCTTTAATAAACATTTTAAGAACTACTAAAATAACAATTAACAATTAAGAACGATTATAAACGATTAGAGAAACTGTTATGATAAATAACTAAAGAACTGCCTTAATAACATTTAAAGAATTGTTGTACAATAACAAGTCTAAACTATAGAACGTTTTCTAACATGTAAAAATTGTTGTCAGTAATTCAATATAAATAAATGGCTTTCTATATTCGTAAATGCCACCATTGCACAGTCAATGCACAACTGATGCACAGTCGAAAACTAAACAATTAATTCGTTGTCAACCCACTGGATAAACTCGCTATACATTACTGATTCTATCAATTGATGAAGCTATAAAATCGTTTCCTATCACAGGTAGGTGTCTAACAATGATCAATACGGGAAAATCTATGTGAAGTTGGGTAAATCGTTTTCCATAAAGGAAAATTGCAGAGTAATTTGAGGTCGCTATTATAGCCATTAAAAAAAATGCAGACCATCATTTAATCGATGTATTTTAATCTCTCACTATAATTGTTGTCTCTTAATGTCTTGCAGTCATTTAATGTAAGAAGGAATCGAGGTCTAATAATGAAAAGGGTACACTCTATCCAATAAAACGAAATTAACAATATTGCTAACTGTATATGTCGATGTATTGCAACAATGGAATCATATATGAGATTGTTGAGTTAATATGCAATTCAAATAATTGTCATGCAACAAGGAAATAAATAAGAGATTGTCGAGTTTAATATGCTACTCAAATCATTGTTATGCAACAAGGAATTATAAATGAGATCGTTGAGTTTAATATGTTATTCAAATTGTTGTTATGAAATCAGGAAATAAATATGAGATCGTTGAGTTTAATATTCTATTCAAATCGTTGTTATGCAACCAGAAAATAAATATGAGATTGTTGAGTTAATTACTATAATGTTGTGTAAAGATATGATTCATGTCTAAATGATAACAACATGATATTATTATCATTGTCTTTGGTTATGCATAGTACAGGTAAAAATTCCATCCAAATAGAAAATCACAGGCTATATAAAAATACAAAATGAAGTCATAATGATATATATAAAAAATGCAGGTAATCACCATTCTCGCAGGTAAAAACACCATCCAATTAGCAAATAGAAGGCTATGAAAACAAGGATGCAAATGGTTTAGAATTGACTCTCATTTAACTAATTGCTTGTGCAACTACAGTGAGGGAAGGGGTAGCACCAAGGAAGCTATTATTCAAAGGATTAATTCAACAAAAGAGAAAAGAAAAATGAAATTTTTATTCAAGGATTAATTCAAAATGTGTGTGCCACGTTCTGAATCGATTACACCATGGATTATTTCAACAATAAAAACTAAATGAAGAATGGACTCATTAATTCTCATTGAACCAAATGAAAAGCAGAAGAAGATTACAACAAGGAACAATCAATCGCATGCGTAGAAGATACCCCAATCCTAGCAAGGATTAAGCATTCAAATCAGAGTTGATCATTCACATGAAGGCACAAGATTAGAGATCGACCTTGAACAATCAACAGGGGTAAACAACTGGGAAAAAACATCATTTTCTCATCATCCACACACAAAAAATCAGGGTGTTAGGATCTATAGGTCTATTAACACCGAAGTGACGACTGTCGATCCGGCTCCTAGCCGACTTCTCAGGCATGGACTGATGATCTAGGGATGTGGATGAAAGATAAAGAACAATATTTTAATAATAATAATTAAAACAACTAGAACATTCATAGCAATTAGGGATCAGTTTCCAAGAGAATCAATACAATGCAACGAGCATAAAGCTACAATGAATTTAAGTGCTCGATTAAAAATTCTAAGTAAAACCATCTCTTTACACGATTTAAAGTACATAAATGAAAGCGCAAAAAAAAATATTTATCAAACATTCAAAATAAAAGCGTGTGTACTGTAGCCCAAGGTGAAAACTATAAGTTGTTGTTCCATGAATGCTCCATCCAGCTCCCGCTTTCGACCAATGAGACTTCACTGGTACCTCCCAGCCAATGATAGGGGTAATATTCTTCCCCCTGAGCCCCCCAAGCTGCAAAGGGTCCATGAAAAGTAAACCAAGAACAACTATCACCCATCTCGCCTCCCAAGGTTGAGCTACCAATCATTACCCAAGATGGGTATTCCAACTCCCACAATATAAGTCAGTAAAGACAAAATTTTGTAGTGTAACATTATGCATAAAAGAAGAGATCCATACTCCTCCTCCACCATCCTTTTTATATAGTTTCTAAGAGATCTCTTTTCCAAATTCCCATTTATTTTATTTTTCATTAATTTAATTCAGAGAAACTTCCCCCATACACATGTCACCCATCCCCCTAGTTTCCCCAGAAATTAAATTCATTATTTATTTAATTACTCTTATTTCCCTCACCCACCTAAAAGCATTCCTAAAATCGCTCCTTTTTCTTTTTAATTAATAAATTTTAATTAGCATATGTAACAAAAAAATCAATTCCCTTTTAAAATTTTAATCCCTCAAAATAATTTGATTTTAATAAATTAAGTGAATTGCTTACCCCCTTCTCATCACATGTTTATATATATATATATATATATATATATATATAGCACAAGTATCACATAGACCTAGATTTTAATCTCCTAGGCTGGGTGACATTTTATTAGGGAAAATGATTTTAAATATCACTTATCATTTCATTCTATTTAAGGACGACTAGGTTTATTCACTTACTCATTGAAATCACAATGTACCCTTCAAGATGCACTAGGTTCTCCCACAATGTCACTTGCCTTTTTCTATTTTCCTTGTGCAACGTGTCCTTCAGGATACACTACGTTCTCCAAGGGTGCCACTCGCCTCTTTTCATTTTCCTTGTGCGACGTTCCCTTCAGGACAAACTACATGTTCCAAGGCTGCCACTTGCCTCTTTTCATTTTCCTTGTTCAACATGCCCTTCAAAACGCACTACGTGCTCCAAGGGTGCCAGATACCTCTTGACTAACTTGGTAGACATCAAAAACCCCTGGAGTCAATACTCCGCTAGGTGATCTTGTGGGAGACTAAGGGCCTCTAAGGAATAATTCCCTTTCCTTATAAGTTATTGTGCACCCCTTAGAATCATCGTTAACGACTATCGCAGTCTACCCTCATGACATCGTGGGTCTTCTTGAACTAGTTAATCATTAACCTATAGTTCGAGCCACCACGAGAGTGCTAGTAGGTTGTGGAAGGGTTGATGTCCACACCTCTCCCTCAATGTCTCTTTTTGTCATGCGTGACCCCTTTACTCCACATGTGATTCTATTCAACAATCTAGCATCAGCCTACATCATCAAAGAATCATGTGAGAAATAAAATCAACCATCATAACATCTAATCAGATGTGCATATATCATATCAACATAATCAAAACTCAATAGTCCACTCCTTGACTCGATTTAGAGTCCAAGGGGTTTCATCGATGCCTCTGCATCCTCGAGGTACAAAGTGCTACACACTCAGGAGAACCGATTCAATATCACCTATCTATATCAATAAAACAAAATAACATGTCATCATATCCATAATGATTCATAATGATAATCGAACGCCCAATAGTATAATAATCTGGATCACTTTCAAGCAAGTGTCCTCAAGGATAAGCTTGCTCAGTGCGCAAAAGAGCGGGATGTTACATCTGCTAAATGATATTTTCCATTTTATTATTACAATATACATTCGATAATAACGATCAATTGTTGCAAAAACTGTTTAACTATTATAAATGATTAATCACAATATTCATAATGATCAATTAAACTATTGTAAAATGATTAATTTATATGAACGATAATAACACTATCATGATTAAAATCTTGAATTGTTATATAAAAACAATCATGATATAAAGGGATGACCACCATAACAGATACCCTGCTATAAATCCAGCCTCCATAATTGTGATATGAAATTATTCATAAATTACATAAACACTGCCACCTTTAACCACTAAATATTTAAAATCTTTGTGTGATTATTTAAGATCTATGTGTACTTATATTAAAATCTCCTTGTAATTATAAAAAGGATATTAAAATTATAAAAACGAAGGCCAAACATTTGGGTCTGGTGCTCGTTTTGGCCACGAGAAGACTTAAACAAACTACCAGAAAATAAATTGATACACAACCAACATTGAAATGCAATACATACAAGGATTATAAAAACGTAGGCAATAATCTAACCAGTGTAACTATCACTGCACCACAAGAATAAAAGAAAGCATGAATACAAACTAGAATGAATAATGGTTGTTGCGCTACTAGAATTGGAATATAGATAATTAAACAAGGGGTGCTTTGTGGGAAATAGAGACCATAAATTGTATATGGATGTAATCTCTCTTGGGTGAATCATAAAGCCTTACATTAACAACAAATGTAGAGCGATGAACCCAAAATTCATACCATATAGATGTAAATCAACATGCATAGAACTAAATAAAATTATGAAATTTAGACGATTGTACCTTGAGCGAAGGCAAAGGTTCCGCTTATGCTATCCCACAGTCACGCTCCATCCAGCTCCTGTTTTCCAACCGCTGAGACCTCATTAGTACCTCCCATCCAACACTAGGGGTAATATTCTTCCCCTTTAGCCCCCCGAGCCGCAAATGGGCCATGCAAACAATACCAGAGAATGCTAGCTCCCATATCACCTCACAAAGCTGAGCTACCACTCATATTCTGAGTTGGGTATCCTAACTCCCACAAGAAAATTCAGTCAAGACAAAATTCTAGGATCGTAACCTTATGCTTACCAGACGTGATCCATACTCCTCCTCCACGATCCTTTTTATAGATTTTTCTTAGTGATTACTTTCCCAAAACCTCATTAGATTATTTTTATTAAATTTAATTAGTTAAACCTCCCCCATACGCCATGTCACCCAATCCTTTAGCTGCACCAAAAAATCAATTTATTAATTAATTGAATTCACCTATTTCCCCCCCCCATCTAAAAGCATTCCTAAAAATGCTCCTAAGTGTCACTTTATTCCCTTATGTTTCTTAAATGATTGACGTCTTTCTTAAAACCTAGTTGAGTTCACAATTAGAAGGTTCCAAGGACAAGATTCCCTACTATGTTATAAATTTCCCTTTTTCTTAAGTTTCCCCTTTTCTACTTCATTCAGATTTAGCAAGTTTAGATAAAAACAACAATTTATCCTTTTAACAATTTAATCCTCTATTAAAATTTTTACTTTAATAATAAAAAAATTTATTTTTATTTACCCCCTTCTTGTTAAATGTCTATTTTTATTTTTTTTGTTCACAGGTTCTACTTAGACCTAGGTTTTAAATTCACTAGGATTAGCGATAGTTCTTAAGGGAAAAAAATGTTATTAAACTTACTCACAACATCATTCATTTTAAGTTCAACCAGGTCCTAAGGAGGTATAATTTTCAAGGTAATAGGTTTATTAACTTACCATAGTTGAAATCGTTACGTTCCCTTCAGGATGCTCTATGTGCTCCAACGGTTCCAGTCGTATGCATTTTGTTTTTATTTGCATAAAATGCCCTTCAAGATGCACTACGTGATCCAAGGGTACCACTCTCCTCTTGACTAAATTTGGTAGATGTCCAACCCCTGGAGGCAACACTTCGTCAGGTGACCTTGTGGGAGACTAAGGGCCTCTAAGGAATAAGGACCCTTCCTAATTGTATGCCCCTTAGAATCATCGTGAGAAACTATCACAGTCTTCCCTTATGGCATGGTGTATCTCTTAAACTAGGTAATCGTTAACCTATAGTTCAAGCCAGGGCGAGAGTCCTTGTATGCTGCGGTAGGGAGGGTTCCACACTTCTCCCTCAATGTCTCTAGTTGTCGAGCATGACCCCTTTACTCCAAATGTGAGTATGGCCGAAAAGCTATCGTCATATTTCATACATTAATGAAATATGTCAACGATATAAATAAACATCATAATATCTAGTCATATGTCACATATGTAATATAAAAAACATCCAAACCATAACAGTCCACTCCATGATTCGATCTGAAGTCCAAGGAGATCCCTTGATACCATTGGCACCCTCAAATGTCCAGGGTCATGAACACTCAGGAAAACCAGTCAATAGCACCTGTCGATATAAATATAACAAGATAACATATCATCAAATCCTCAATCTCTCATAATCATAATCAATAGTCAATTATATAATGAACCGGATCACTTGCACGCAAGTGTCCTCAAAGAATAAGTCCAATCAGGTGTGTGCAAGAGCGAGTTTTTACATACACCCCCTATTTTTTTAAACTTCATCCCGAAGTTTCATAATATATAAGTGTCGAAATAAATATCTCATAATGTCTATATGTCTAGCTATCAAACAAAAATGGAAATTGTTGATGCATATCAAGTGCGTCCTCCTAGGTCATTGAGTGCAGACTATAGTTGTCCCACTGGAGCTTGACTTGATCTACTATTCAACATCATAGTTGTCAAATGTGATGGTCCAAAATGTGGATTGGCTCCATCGTGAGTGCACCATCGTCTGATACTTGCAAGGAACTCATGTCAATCACATGTTTAGGGTCACTAACATAATGTCTCAAAACAAATACGTGAAAAACATCATGCATACACCTCAAAGAATTAGGCATGTCTAGTCGATAGGCCACGAGCCTAGGAGAGAGTTTATCCCCCTTTCCAAACTTGATAGAAATATTGTGTGGTTTCACCTGCAAGAAGACTCGATCACCAACAACGTAACTACGGTCGACATGATGCACATCAAAATAACTCTTCTATCGATCCTATTCTTCCTTGATCATTTGTATTATTGTTTTCATTTGATATTCCATCTCTTGGATCACTTCCAGTCCCAGTAGGACCCTATCCTCAAGCCGATCCCAACTCAAAGGTGTCTGACATGGTCTCCCATAAAGAAACTCGAATGGCACCTGATCCCTTAGTTGCACTAGAAAATCAATTTATTAATTAATTAAATTCGCCTATTTCCCTCACCCACCTAAAAACGTTCCTAAAAACGCTCCTCGATGTCCCTTTATTCCCTTACGTTTCTTAAATTACTGACGCATTTCTTAAAACCTAGTTGAGTTCACAATTAGAAGGTTCCAAGGACAATATTCCCTACTATGTTAGAAATTTCCCTTTTTCTTAAGTTTCCCCTTTTCTGCTTCATTTAGATTTAGCAAGTTTAGATAATATATAGTCATATGTCACATATGTAATATAGAAAACACCCAAACCATAAGAGTCCACTCCCTGACTCGATCCAGATTCCAAGGAGATCCCTTGATGCTATCGATATCCTCAAACATCTAGGGTCATGCACACTCGGGAAAACTAGTCAATAGAAGTTGTTGATATAAATATAACAAGATAACATATCATCAAATCCTCAACATCTCATAATCTTTGTTAAAACATATATATTTTTCTAAAACATTAGACTTAAAAATTTAATTTTGTTTAAAAAAAGACAAATGCAAATTTGGACACTATCGTCAAAAATGTCTTCTGACTAATCCAATGGTCTAAAATATTTTCAAGTTGTGGAGCTGCCCATTCCTTAAAAAGCTAAATCACTAAAGAAAACTTTCAAAGTATCGAGTTTCGGGGTTTCACAATACTAACAGTGAGATACATAAAGAAGCCCAAAGTTCCGATATGCGAAGTCATGAAACTAGCTTAAGTGAAATTGGTTTAATTAAATAATTAAAATGATTAACAATAATCAATTTGATCGCAACTTCACGTTTTGGCAATCCTACATCGAATGATAACTTAAACTCTCGACATGCGAAGTCGTGAAATCATTAATTAATCGCGATTATTTACAAAAGTTAAACCTGATTAAGATTAATTAATCAATCACGATTTCGCAGTTTGGGGTTATATCTTGAACAAAAGTAGGATAACTCGGGACCCGAAATCCCGAAATGGATTAAGGTTAAACATAATTAATTAGTCATATAAATTCGATTTATTAGCAAAATAAAACATTCTTATTTTACCGTTGAGTTTATGTTGATCTGCATTACGGGTGATTTCAAATCAAATTTATACTTTTTTGATCACGAAAATTGATCATTAATGTTATTAAATGATCATCCTGAGGAAATGATTTCAAATAAGATATTGCTTTAATGCCCAAATATTTTTTTTAAAATAATTAAACATATTTTCAGTGAAGGTATATGTAGGTCGAGGCGTTTAAGGCAAGAAGGACTTTTTCATTTTCAATTACATTCACATTTTGGTAGAGATTTCTTAGCAAAATACTCATTCCTATGCCTTTTCTGTGAAAAGTAACAGGTTTTTGAGAACTGCTACCATGCTGCCACGAAAAGAAGCTAAAGCAACTAGTGAGAGTTCAAGCTAGAGTTCAGAGGTTTTCTCCGACACTTCACCTAGAAGTATAAACACAGTGAAAACCTAGACAAATGTATTCAACATCCTAAAGTAGGAAATAGTAAATTGCCCTGATGATTCAAGCGACAATGAAAAGGAAGACTTATCTACCAAATACAATATTATTTTTCAATCGGAGATGCATAAGGTAACAATAAGGCCGAGTCTTTTACCCTACAATGAAATGATTCGATGGGCACTAGATCATGTGGATATCCCAACTAGAACTATATTCAATTCTCAAAAGGTATCTATTGGGCCATTTCGTCCAGAACACATACAGGTGATCTATAAACTATCTTCAACACCAAACTTCATTTACAATGTCAATTTTCTAGATAATTTTAGCAAGGAGTGTGATCAATATGGAAAGAATCTTTTCGACTTGATCAAGGACTGGTGCTCACACCTCGAAAATTTGAGAGTTGATTCTCACGACATATACTCAATATCATCACTAGAACCATAGTTCATGTATATAGCCATGATGATGTGCATACTTTATGGAAAAGAGAACACAAACCATTTCTTTCTACGATGGGTACCCGTTATACACACAGTGGCAGAAGGGTATTCTTTTGATTGGGACAAGATACTTTTGGGCAGTCTGACTAGTGAAATTACAGAATACCAGACACAAAAATCCAAGGAGAAATCAACTTCATTCTTCATGTCAACTTATATCATGGACGCTATTTTTTTCATGATGCCTTTCCCACTTATGGGATGGAGCTGGACTCCAGATAGTGCAGAACCAATTCATATTTATCATTAAAAACTATGGGAAGACAAGGAGAAGGATTTCCTTTATGAAATCTGTAATTGGGTAGTGGTGTCAATGCACATTGCTATTTTTGGTCACTCACCTCCTAGAATTTCAGACACAGTTGTGGCTAACCAAGATAAAGTGCCAAATAGGTACATCGAGGAACACTTCTCTTATATCATATTTTTTGGTTGCCCAGCTCCCCCATATGCTTTACCACAATTTTTACCAGAGAGATTGGTGTGCCGTGAGGTAGGACAAAAAACTATACTCGGTGGGAATAGCAAAGAGATCATTGCAGTGAAGAAAAAGGTATGGCCATCTTTTGAATTACAGATTGGTGCATTTTCTTTATTGGATTTTGGCCACTCCAAAGTGGAGGTTGTAGCCTTAGAAGAAATAAATTTGGTTAACATTTTATTTAAGAAGCACGACCCGTATGAACATGAAGAATCCCCTTAGGACAAAGTGTTTCGATGGGTGAGATCTTACCAAGAAGTTCTAAGCTAAGTTCGATCTCTATCGCCTGATAAAATGATTGATGTTTACAACATCCAAAAGCACCAAAGAAGTAGTCTTCTGAAATTATTACAAGGGGAAAACTCAATGTCTCCAAATATGCAGCAAATAGAGACCCAAAATACAGAAGTTGTAAGCTCTAGCTAACAAGAAACCCCAAAAAACTTAGATAAATATGAGGTCTTGACTCAGAAAAAAGATATCCTGGCGAGAGAGGTATATGATAACCAGGCCAGAGATCAACAAAAGACATTAATAAAGCAAGGAGAAGATAGGACACTATCTTCACCAGATAAATCAACTATAGATGGAACCAGAAAACAGTTATCCACAGAAATCGACAACCCCATTCACGTTGTCACACCATTACAATTCACCAGAGGAAACCCCAATGCAGAGGTAATACTCATAGGAGATCTCATGCCTATCCCTATTGAAGAGATACCTCCCTCTGATTTTGTTTTCTTTAAGAAAAGGAAAGTTGTGGTGAAGAAAGAAATGCACTAGAAAGAGGGTGCAATGGTAAAAAAGGACAGAGTACTATTGGATGGAAAAAATTTGGAAGAAGAAGACTTTGTTGCAGAGGTAGTAGGCTCTTTAGGATATTTTTCAACAACTAACCTATTCTTAGTTGATAATCTAAAAGAAAAAATGAAGCAGAAGAACCAGGTGATAAGTTAGTTGCAAAATCAAATAAGGACTACAGAAAAGAATGTCAGAGAAGAAGTCAATAAAGCGTTGGAATAGGCTAGAGCTAGTGATCAACAAGAAATCCAACTTCTCAAGTCCAGTCTTGATGAGATGCATAAGAAGATGCAAGTGAAAGAAAGACAAACTATCCAACAAGATGATTTGGTAAAACAATTACAAGACAAGGTCAGTTCCACTGAGAAAATGGTTGTGGATATAGCATTGTTTCAAGCTCAAGCATTGGAAGTGCTAAAGAAACTGGAAATAACACAACAAAGCCTTTTTTCTAAGGTAGGAATCATCCAAAATAATTTTCGGAAGTAAACCAATCATTGGACAATATTGGTTTCAGAGAAAGAGAGGCTATTGCAGCCCGGACCACTTTTCAAGAATTGGTCGTGTCATCTGCTAGAGAAGAAATATGTATAACTCCCAGATTGAATGTTGCATAGAAAGTCAGAGGTGATATAATATTAAATACATGGGAGGCCAATATAGTCGAGAGTAAAAGGACGGCCAAGGAAATAAAAGAGGATTGTGAAGAGATTTTTCATTTTCTTAACAAAGAATCACTAGGCCTCGGAAAGGATGATTGTTCTGAAATACTAGGACAGATCGATATTGTAAAGAGTCAACTTGACATCAAAGAAATATTAGAGGCATCCTAGCCTGAAATTTCACAGCTAAAGGAGGTTGACATCGCTCAAATAAATAGATGGTTTGCAAAGCCAAATTTACAATTACAATCAATGATTTTTGAAGATAAAATGATAGAATACAGGTTGGCACAATTACAAAAGAAGTTGTATCTTTTTGAGGCAAAAGACTTGACATAACCTTCTAGAATATTAGTACAATTTTTAAGTGGGATCACATATAGCTATCATCCCTTGCGCATGCTCTTCCGTAGTTGTAGGGAAGAGATGAACCTTAGGGAAACTCCTTGGTTCCTACCTACAATAGCATGTCTTTGGCCATCATCATCGACCAATATAAACCTTTTCATCTTATAGTTGAGTATTGCCACATGCAATTCCAACCAATCCATATCGATCATGACATCATAAGACCCTATGATCGTGACGTACAGGTTGGCACTCATGAAAAACTCTTCCAAGTTAATGCTGAAGCCCATAACCTTCCCTCCAACCTTATGTTTGGCTCTCGAAGCCATTTCTAAAAATCTCAACTCATCCTGTTTGATTGTCTTTACCTTAATTATTTTTAGTGCTACACCAGAAATAAAACTCTCTGTAGCACCTGGATCTATCAAATTACTAAGGATATGTTCAACGATGGTAACTGGTGTATCGAGCACATTCTAATGGTGCTCTTCCTGGAGATTATTCATTGCTGCATGAATCCGATGGGACTTGACAAAATTCCCCATGGTAGCTGGTCCGACTGATCCATATGCGTTGGTCCTCTCAACTGGACAATCATGCTAGTAATTTGGCTCCCCACATGTCCAACACCCTATCTTTGTTCCAGTATTCCTAGTATCTCAAGTAGAAGTTGATAGCCCAACAGCCTAGAACCCTAGTCTGTTCTGTTGAACAGGCCTAAATTGTTGTTGGTGTGGTCAATGCTACTACTGTTGTTGTGGTCGACACTGATGTTGGTGTTGTGGTCCTCTGTAAATATTTCGCTGCTAAGGTGTTGGTCATTGAGGTGTAGCGAAAGTTGATCCTCTCAGAGTGCCTTGATTCTCTAATGCAATACTAACTGGTGTCTGATGATGTTGCGCACCAGATGTTGTCGGTCCTGTCGGTATTTTTGAAGTCCTACTCTAACCCCCACTATTGAGCTCCTCCTCTACTATGAGTGCCTTTTGGACAGAATCATGCAAGGTGTGAGGCATCAAAATCCTCACCTTTGCACGAATGTTGACACCAAGGCAGGACACAAACTTTTTGACCTTAAGTTTCATGGTATTCAGGTGGGGAGAATACTAAGGCATATCCATAAAATGATCCTTGTACTCGGGAACTGTACGGTCACCTTGTCGCAAGGCATTGAACTCGTTGAGATGACACTCAATGAATTCCTTAGACAGATACCTCTCCCGGAACCATTCCTCGAATAGTTCCCATGACACATCTTCAATGGCCATGTTCAATTGTGGCAGGAGCATCTTCCACCAGAGAAGAGCACTCCCTTTCAGTTGAAATAACACCATGCAGACCTTCATATTGGAGGTATAGTCACAAAGTGCAAAGCACATCACCATATTCTCCAACTATACCTCGACGACTGCATCATTCGAGGCACCAAAGAACATGAGAAACTTGACCTTCTCGAGTTTACGGTGAATGCTACCAGTACCAACTAGGGCATGCGGTGGACCCTCAGGAGGTGTCGGTGCCCTGGCCCCATCTCTATCCAAAAAACTGATCAATGCCTCAAACATCCTATTAAAGGACCTCATCAGCCCAACTGTATCGCCCACAATTATTTGTTCATGCTTGACAACATGTTTGTATCCCTGGAGGCTAGACCCCTCGGGTGTGGATGCTACTAGGGGAATCACGCCTCCTCCCCTAGTACCCTGTCATTTGCCTCCTCGACGTCCTCTAGCCATGATTACCTGCACAAATACAAATCAATTTTAATTAGCGACATTTTATAATTAGGTATTCAATCAATGGTATTCATAGTGATCCTAGGTCACACGTCGAACTGGCTCTAATACCATATGTAACAAATCGCGTCATTAGGACAATAAGCCTCACATAACAAGTACAATTTTTTTGTTATATTTTTTTTTCGGGAAAGTAATACGAAATTACACTCAACATCGGAACATGACAACGAACTCAATGCACGCAATTCACGCAATGTACAACATAACAACCTAGCATACTAGCACATCATGCAGCCAAAAGCAACATATGACATGCAATCAGATGAAGAATAAAATGACTACCCTCCTGTGACATCCCCCAAAAATAAAATATTTTTATTTTTGAAATATGCTGGAAATTTATTTCCGTTTTTGGCAAATTCGACTCTCGAAAATTTTAGCCACTTATGGCAATTTCGAATTTCGAATTTAATAATTGTATTTAATTATTGTGAATTTTTGGAAGAGATCTGGTTGGACTCGACTAACTATTTGACTATGACACTTGTATCACAATAGAATATTTTTATTAATTGCAGGAGGACAAATGGAACAACCATGTTAAAATCAGTTGACCATGACTCCATGAGTGGGGGAACATGTTGGAACTGCCTCTAGTTTGATTATCAGAAGTGGCAAATCAGAGATTTGGCCACTGGAATCCCCTGAAAATCAGGGATTAAGAGATCTTTGAAAATCCCCAAAGGAGTGAAAAAGACACGAGCAAAAAAATTGATAAATAGCATATGCGAGGAGGCAAGACACTGCCAAGTATGCTAGGAAATATTTTTGAGCTCTCTTGTTGTTATGAACACTGCGGATTAAGTGTGAGGCAAGAGGAGCATGATGAAAGAGAATTGCCTTGTTGTTATGAGCATTGTTGAGTTAGTGTGAGGCAAGAGGATAACTGTTGGAATTGAAGGACATTGCTAAGGAGGAGTTTCCAAGTTCGCCCTCATGGATTCATGGTCAGGCTAGGGGGTGAATCAGGCAAGTAGTTTGGATGCCATGTTCTACAATTGGGAGAAACGTGGCTACTCCCTTTGTCTTCCCATGGATGGGATTCAGATATGTTAATTTCCCCCTCTCTATTTATGAATGGATATGCTTTTTGATGTTATGTATCTATTAAATCTAAACTGAAATAATGTCCATTCTCTACCTGAATGATTTTTTATTCTGATGCATTGTATTGATTAAATCAGAACTGTAACAATTTCCATTTTTGTTGGTTGTGGAGAATATATGTGAAGGAAATCTGTAATTATATTTCTATAAGTAAGTAAGCAGTAGATTAACGTCAATGAGGCAGATCCTCTTTGTAGATAAATCCCCATGAAAGAAAACTCAGACCCCTCGGAACATCATTTATAATGACCAATCTCTGATGGAATGGTATTCTTAATCATGTATTTACATAGATCCATAGATATAGTACTGTTGACATTTAATGCATTGGTTCAAAGAGGCTCTAAGGGAATATTATAGAATTTACCTTATACATAAAAAAAAATCCTTTTTTTTTTTTTATCCTTCTGTGTGTGTAAAATTCTTAAGTCTTTATGCTTTCGGATTTTGGGGATTGTTGTGTGCTGTTGTTTGATGTTTGAAACCCTGAAAACCCGAAACCTGAAATCCGAAAGTGTTGTTTCCACACCCTTTCACCTTTCGGAATTCAAGGATTGTTGTGTGTTGTGGTTTGACTTTTGTAACCCTGAAACACTGAAACCCAAAATCCCGAAGTGTTGGTTCTACACCCTTTTACCTTTTAAAATTCGAGGATTGTTGTGTGCTGTGGTTTGACTTTTGTAACCCTGAAACCTGAAATCCAGAAGTGTTGGTTCCACACCTTTTCACTTTTCAGAATTTGAGAATTATTGTGTGTTGTGGTTTGACTTTTGTAACCCTGAAACCCCAAAACCCGAAATCCCAAAGTGTTGGTTCTACACCCTTTCACCTTTCAGAATTCGGGAATTGTTGTGTGTTGTGGTTCGAAATTTGAAACCCCGAAACCCCAAATCCCAAAATTCTGAAATGTTAGTTTCCACATTCACTTCTCTACGAAATTTTGGGAATTGTTTGTGGTTGATGTTTTGGCTTTTGAAGTCGCAGGATTCCAAATTTCAAAATCCTGAAATGTTAGTTCCATGTTCTTTTCCTTTCGCGATTTCAGGAATTGTTGTGTTCTGTTGTTTGACATTTGAAACCCCGAAATCCCGAACCCCGAAATCATGAAATGTTAGTGCCTTTCTTTTCGCAATTTCGATAATTGTGGTATGTTGGATGTTTGGCTATGAAAACTGTGAAACCCCAAGCCCCAAAATCCTAAAATGTAGGTCTAACCTTTTCCTTTCTCACTTTTTGGAAATTTTGTGTATGTCGATGTTCGACACCGGGACTCGCAGAGTTTCGAATCCTGAAATCCTGAAGTGCGGGACCCACCTTTCCTTTTTCGCATTTTAGAGGTTTGTATATGTGGTTGTTTGGGCACTTGCATGCGCAAAATCTTGAACTCCGAATTCCCAAAGTACTAATCATCTTTCACAATTTTGGGAAATGTTGTATGTTGATGTCCGGCTCTTGTATTCGCGAAACCCCGAATCCTGAACTTCAAATTTCTGAAGTACAAATCATCTTTCGCAATTTCAAGAAATGGCTTTTCTATTTTGTGTTGAATAATGGTAGCCCAAGAAGGTGCAGAAATCAGGGTGGAAGAGAATCCGCAACAAGGACCTCCTGGAGATCCAAGACATAACAGTGATGGAAGCTCATCCACGGAGGTGTTGGAAACAATGAGAAACATTATTGTTTAACTACAGGTTTTCAAGGCTGACAATGAAAAATTGAAGAAGGCACAACAAGAGATAAATGATGTTCTGTTGCGTAGTATAGTAACCAAGAAAATCCCAAAAGATGAGAACCCTGAGGAAGAGGTCAGGAAAAAGGCCTCCAAGAATTCTGGTGTGAAAACACAAAAAGGAGATAGTTCATCTGAACGAACACCTTCAGCTGAAGACAAAACCATACCAGACAAAAAAAGAAAACAAACAGACCACCTTGAAGGATAATTTAAAAAGATTAAACCAACTACTTTTGATGGCGAGTCTGGGACAGGAGAAGAAGCCAAGGCATGGTTGTTGGACATCAAAAAATACTTCCAAATCTACAACTATTCCAGCAACATGAAGGTCAGAATGGCCATCTATAATTTGAAGGGGAAGGCCAACATTTGGTGGCAGGACCTGAAATTGGCCAAGGGCCTAAAGGATAAACAGTTGGAATGGTCTGACCTCAAGAAGTATTTTAAGAAACAATACCTTTCTGAAAGCTATTATGAAAGGAAGACGAAAGAATTTTATGAATTATGACTCGGACAAATGACGATGGATGACCTTATAAATAAATTTCTGGAACTACTAAGGTTCATACCATACATCTGGGAGAATAAGGTAAAAATCAAGCGATTCTTAAGATGTTTACCACAGTCCTACATGGACTGAATTGAGTTTGACAACCCCAAATCCTTGAGTGAGGAATTTAGGAAGGAACAAATGTTCTATGACCAATATAAACAATGGGTAGAGTTTCCCAAGAATTGGAAGGATAAGAAAAAAGATGGAATCCGCCAGCGGAAGAAGGGATACTAGCCATCTCCTTATCGGAATGCAACAAAAAGTTTTCCAAGGAAGGATTTTCACTCCAATCATCCGAATACGCAGGGTAGCGGTAAATCGGTAAACCTGGGAATGAAGAAGTTTGGAGACAACTCCCACAAGACATTAAAATGTTGGGAGTGTGGAGAGCCTCATCTAAGGAGGAACTGTCCACGTCTAATTGAAACAAACAACACTGTTGTCCACAATTTACAGGAAGCTTCGACAGTGGGAGACATAGGTAGAAGTCTGCATCAGATAAATGTATCCATAGATGGTCGACAAGCTGACCACCAGTCCTCGGTGGTAGAACTCGAAGGTAAAATCCATGACACTCGAATTTGTGTTTTAATTGACCCTAGAGCTACATTAAGTTATATTACTCCCGATGTAGTAGAGTTGAATAAACTTAAGAAACAAAAGAATGAAAAATCTTGGTTGGTACAACTAGCAACAGGTGCTAAAAGAAAAATAGTTAACTTTATTTATGATTTTGATTTCAGCTTAGATGGTCAAAAGATAAGAACAAATATGAACATCCTACCACTAGGATCTTATGATATGATTGTCGGGATGGATTGGTTGGAACAACAAAAAGAAGTACTAGACTATTATACAAAGATACTTAGCTATAAAGATAATTTTGGCACTATTAGAACAACCCAAGGCATACCAAAACCTGTGTCAGTCAGACAAGTTTCAGCGATGCAATTCAAGAAATGTATTAGAAAGGGATGTTAATTTTATGCCATCCAAGTGACGAATCTTTTAGAAAAAGAAAATAAACCCAAGTTAGAAGACCTTGTTGTCCTACGTGAATTCAGAGACATGTTTGTTGATGAGATACCATAATTACCTCCTAGGAGAGAAATAAATTTCTCCATAGACTTATTACCTGGATCAACCCAGATGTCAAAAGTGCCCTACCGAATGAGTCTATCAGAACTGACAGAATTAAAAATACAATTACAAGAATTGTTGGACAAAGAATATATCAGATCAAGTGTCTCACCATGGGGTGCATCAGTCCTCTTTGTGAAAAAGAAAGAAGGTACTTTAAGACTATGTATCGATTATTGTAGCGACGTCCTTGTTACGACAAAAACTCTAATAACGAGTGAATTTTTTTTTTCTTGTTTAAGGTGTGTGGGTGCTCGTGTGAAAAGGAAACAGACGTACTGCACTTCACGCCGCCATCCGATGACTCACAAGACGCAACCACGATGATCACAACAAGAAGTTATAAGATGCACAACAAACAACTGCAAGCATTAATGACCAAAGACATAAGACACACAACAAATAGTTGTAAGAAGAAACGACATGCGGTGGTATATATAGTACAATCACAGAGGGAAGAATCCATAGTAGTAGAGTTTACTATTTCTGCACGGAAAAGCAGGGCGTTTAATCTTAGTCCTCTGCTCCGGAGAGAGAGAAGGTCAGATAGGCTCCTGGCCGACTACACAGGCAGGAACCAGTAATCTCTGTCAGGTGTGTCGTAAGAGTGGAAACCCTACCTTTAAAGGGCTCGAGACTCTTGATACGGCACTGGATTCTCTACATGAAAAAATCACGCACATAGACATATATACTAAGGCTACTTGGAGGGGTCTATCTCCCGCTTGACACAAGTAGACCAAGCAATGCAAGAGAACCAAGTACTACAATATCAACGGACAACCACGAACTCTATGGGCGACGCAAGTCAGAAGGAGTCCGACGATGACCAACCACTAGAGAGACTCAACGACACTAAAAACAAACCATTTACTCCATTGACTTCTAGGAGATGAGGAGTTACCAACCCTGCCTCAAAAATGCATAATTAGATAACTGCCAATCCCCGATTACTAAACCAAAATCATTGAACGTCCTTAGAATTAGGGACCCTACGTTTACATGTTATTGATCATAAATAAGTTACTCTAACATCACCCAACAACCTTATCATCGTCTTCCATATCAAAATATCATTCCACGTAAAATAAGGGTGACTTTACCTTATGATGGGTATTTCCAACAATGGGTCTACCCAAAACCTAAACATGAATGACCTTGTATTTACCCTTATAACAACATTGTAAATTGAACTAAAGATTTCTTTTCATTACATCATTATAATAAAATAATTGCAATTAACTTGTCAAATTTGAAATCATTGGGAAACATAAGGCAAATTGGATTTTAAATATTTTCTTATTGCAACTCATCCTTCAATCCGCTGGAACTCATATTCCTTTAATAAATTATCATTGTACTTAAAACCCATGATGACTTTTCATTACCACGACATTGCGAATAGAATAATCGACGACTAACCTAATAAATTAAAATCAAAGGGAAAACATAATGTAAATTGTTTAATAGAAATCCAATTACATGCATTTCGATTTCTAACGCAATCTTCAAATAATTGTACCTCCAAATTTACCATATCATAAAGACTCAATGCGCTTAGTTTAGGACCTTATATAATCTGCTACTGATGATAATTAGTTTTCATCCCTACCATAATACATCAACCATTTTT
>JZKD02S1909529.1:534492-548743 GCA_000966675.3 Picea glauca
TTTCTTAAATCTCTTTATTTTACCCTACACACTTTATGAAGGCTCACATTAGCTTAAGTGGGTTTTTTTTTTTGTTTAATTTTATTATTAGCACCTGTATTGTTAATGCTAGCTATTAGGAAATGAAACTTCTAGTGTTATTTGAATGACAGAGCTATTGTGAGCTGGAATATAATGGCATTGTTATTAGGAGATGGTTAAGTTTTGAATATTATGTTAGGGCAAATTAGGAGTACCTTCATTAAAAGATAAATTATCAAGCTTATTACTGGGAATGAGGAAAGGCCTTATGTACACAATTAAGGACAGAATTACGTTATGAATTCAATTAACAAAGGAATTGTTTTATGTATTTAATTAAGGAAAGAAACTCCTTGGATTAGGTGGAGGTTGAAAATCATAGGGGGAATGAATATTTAATGTATAGGATTGAATTATGTTTGTTTTTGTTTTTGACAAAGGGCTCAAATTCTGAACTGGTGACACCTGGTTAGGGGAAAATGTTTATGGATTTATTCAGGTGTTGATGAATTAGGGCTATTTAGGCTGACTCCTTCATCCACACTATTGAGACATGCCCTTCAGGACGCACCACGTGCTCCAAGGGTGCCACTCGCCTCTTGAATTTTTTTTGTGCGACGTGCCCTTCAGGATGCACCACGTGCTCCAAGGGTGCCACTCGCCAACTGAGTTTCTTTTGTGCAACGTGCCCTTCAGGATGCACCACGTGCCCCAAGGGTGCCACTCGCCAACTGAGTTTCTTTTGTGCGACGTTCCCTTCAAGATGCACCACGTGCTCCAAGGGTGCCACTCGCCAACTGGACTAATTGGTAGACATCTATAACCCCTAGAGTCAACACTCCGCTAGGTGAACTTGTGGGAGACTAAGGGTTCTAAGGAATAAGGCCCCCGCCTTATTGCGTGCCCCTTAGAATCATCGTGAGAGACTGTCGCAGTCTGCCCTCACGGTATCGTGGATCCTCTCGAACTAGGTAATCGTTAACCTACAGTTCGAGCCATGGCGGGAGTGCTAGTAGGCAGTGGCAGGGTTGTTGTCCAACCCGCTCCCTCAACCTCTCTGCAAATCGTATGTGTCCCCTTTACTCCATATGTGAGTCTGGTCGGCAAGCTATCGTCAGCCTTCATCATCAACAATCATGTCAGAAATGTCAACATCAAATCATCAAATCAAATGAAACCTCATAGTAAACATATCAACCCAAAAGAACACTCCCTGACTCAGTCTAGAGTCCAAGGGGGGTTCCACTGATGCCTCTGCATCCTCAAGGTCACCAACCCTACACACTCAATAAAACTGAGTCAATAGCACCTATCTACATCAAATAGTAACACATCATGTCATCTTCCAATCGCATCATAATCAAGTATAAATGGTCTAACATCATAAAAGTCCAGATCACTTGTGAGCAAGTGTCCTGAAATAATAAGTTTTCTCAGTGCGCCAGAGCGGGATGTTACAATTATAGACAACTAAACAAAGTGACCATTAAGAACAAATACCCCTTACCACTGATAAATGATTTGTTCGATCAAGTTGTTGGGGCCAAGATGTTCTCAAAATTGGATTTACTATCCTGTTATCATCAAGTTAGGATAAAGGACTAGGACATAAAAAAAACAAATTTTTGAACAATATACAGACACGACGAGTTTGTAGTCATACCTTTCGGACTCACTAATGCACCAACCACATTTATGTTCTTAATGAACAACATTTTCATCTAGTACTTAGAAAAGTTCGTAGTAGTATTTACCGACGATATTCTGGTGTATTCTAAAATGGAGGAGGAACATGATGAACACTTACGAATAGTTATGAAAACACTAAGGAAACACAAACTATATGCAAAATTCTACAAATGAGATTTTTATGAAAAATAAATACAATATTTAGGACATGTCATTTCCTCGGAAGGTATTGTCATAGACCTGGAAAAGATAAAAGCCATCATGGAATGGCCAACACCTAAGGATGTGGCAGATATCTGGTCATTCATGGGAATCACCGGATATTATCGTAGATTTATAGAAGGGTTCTTCAAGATAACCTACCCTATCATGTCATTACAAAAGAAAGGGACCAAGTTTAACTTGTCGCAAAAGTGTCAAGACAATTTTAACAAGCTAAAAGAATTATTGACATCGACGCTCATCTTCAAGGTAGCAGACCTAGATAAAGACTTCACAGTATGCGTTGATGCAAGTAAAGAGGGACTAGGTGGTGTTCTAACACATGAAGGGCACGCGATTTGTTATGAGTCCTAGAAATTAAAGGAACATGAGAGAAATTATGTCACTCATGACTTAGAATTGGCAGCAGTAATACATGCCTTAAAAATGTGGCGACACTATATAATGGGCAGAAAATTCTTACTATTGACGGATAATAGCAGACTAAAATATTTGTTTAACCAACCAGACCTTAATGCAAGACAATTAAGGTGGCTAGCCTTCTTGAGAGAATTCAACTTTGAAGTCAAACATATCAAGGGTAAGGAAAATAAAGTAGCAGATGCTTTAAGCAGAAGAGTACATGGGTTATTTGAGATAAATATCAGCAAGGCATAAAGTGATTTGGAACAAAGAATAAGAACAACAGGTATTAACGATGGAAATTACACTAAGATGATGTCATAATTTCAAAATAGTATCGCAAACCCAGATAAACCAAATATTAGTATCGATAAGAAAGGACTTTTAAGATTTAAAAATCGACTGTACATACCAGATTCAGCAGAGTTAAAATTTACTGTTTTAGACGAAGTGCATAAGAAACCATATTCTAGCCATCCAGGTTACTAGAAGACAATAACAACACTCAGAAAACTATTTTACTGGCCTAACATGAAGGGCGAAACAACAGAGTACTTGGCTAGGTGCCAAGATTGTCAACAGGTTAAGGTCGAACACCAGCATCCAGCCGGCCTGTTACAACCATTGCCAGTACCAGAATGGAAATGGGAGACCATATCACTGGACTTTATAACAAGTTGCCTAAGACTCAGAAACAAAATGATTCAATCATGGTTGTGATCGATAAACTCAACAAGTCTGCACACTTCATTCCTATAAAGTCTACTTTTAAATCTATTTATATTGTTGAAATATTCATGAAAGAAATTTTTAGACTGCATGGTATTCCTAAAATGGTGATTTCAGATAGAGACATAAAATTGACATCCACTTTTTGGAAGGAATTGTTTGCAGGACTAAATACTAATTTGAATTTCAGTACGAGTTATCATCCACAAATGAATGGACAGACCGAAAGGACAAATCAAATCATAGAGGATATGCTCCACATGTATGTAAGAACAAAGCCAAACAAGTGGGAAGACTACCTACACTTGGTATAATTTTAATATAACAATGGGTACCAAACTTCGGCTAAGTTGAGCGCTTTTGAAATACTGTACGACAGAAAGTGTACAACTCCAATTAGTTGGGATAACCCAGCTGACAGACTCATGATTGGACCAGAGATGTTCCAATAAATGGAGAACATGGTAAGAAAGGTACAACGGAAATTGAAAGAAGCACAGGACAGACATAAGAGCTATGCAGATCAGAAAAGAAGACACTTGGAATTTCAAGTGGGAGACCATGTTTATTTGAAGTTCAAAGCCCAAAAAAGCGCTCTGAAGTTGGGAAACTCTGCCAAGTTGGCACCCAAGTTTTGTGGGCCCTTTGAGATACTGGCTCAAATTGGTCCCGTAGCATATCAGCTTGCACTTCCAGATAATCTAAGAATTGATAATGTATTTCATGTTTATTTGTTGAAAAAGTATATTCATGACCCTACTCATATGATTGATTGGAACTTGGTGTAGGTGGAACCTGAAGGTGAGTTCCAGGTGGAACCCCTGCGCATTCTGGACCAGAGAGAAATAGCACTTCAGAATAGAGTCGTCACTCAGGTAAAGGTGCAATGGAAGCACTTTAGTCCTAAGGAGGCCACCTGGGATTTGGAGGGAGATTTGTGGAAATCTCATCCAATCCTTTTCCAGGAAAGGAACGAACACTGAGGACAGTGTTTTACTGAAGGGGGAAAGGATGTGACATCCCCCCAAAATAAAATATTTTTATTTTTGAAATAGGCTAGAAATTTATTTACATTTTTGGCAAATTCGAATCTGGAAACTTTTTGCAATTTATGGCAATTCCGAATTTTGAATTTAATAATTGTATTTAATTATTGTGACTATTGGGAAGAGATCTGGTTGGACTCAAATAACTATTTGACTATTACACTTGTATCACAACAAAATATTTTTATTAATTGCAGGAGGACAAATGGAACAACCATGTTGAAATCAGCTGACCATGACTCCATGACTGGGGGGACATGTTGGAACTTCCTCTAGGCTGTTTATGAGAAGTGGAAAATCAAAGATTTGACCACTGGCATCCCCTGAAAATTAGGGATTAAGAGAGCTGCGAAAATCCCCAAAGGAGGGAAAAAGACCCGAGCAAAAAAATTGATAAATAGCATATGCGAGGAGGCAGGACGCTGCCAAGTATCCTGGGAAAGATTTTTGAGCTCTCTTGCTATTATGAAAACTGCGGATTAAGTGTGAGGCAAGAGGAGCCTACTGAAAGAGAATTGCCTTGTTGTTATGAGCACTGTTGAGTCAGTGTGAGTCAAGAGTATAACTGTTGGAATTGAAGGACATTGCTGAGGAGGAGTTTCCAAGTTCGCCCTTATGGATTCATGGTCAGGCTAGGGGGTGAATCAGGCAAATAGTTTGGATGCCCTGTTCTACGATTGGGAGGAACGTGGTTGTTCAATTTGTCTTCTCGTCAACGGGATTCAAATATGTTAATTTCCCCCTTTCTATTTATTAATAGCTATGATTTTTGATGTTATGTATCTATTAAATCTGAATTTGAATAATGTCCATTCTCTGCCTGAATGTTTTTTTTTTCTGATGCATTGTATTGATTAAATCAGAACTGTGACAATTTCCATTTTTGTTGGTTGTGGAGAATATATGTGAAGGAAATTTGTAGTTATATTTCTATAAGTAAGTAAGGAGTAGATTAACGCTAATGAGGCAAATCCTCTCTATAGATAAATCCCCAGAAAATCAAACTCAGACCCCTCAGAACATCATTTATAATGACCAATCTCTGATGGAATGATATTCTTAATCATGTATTTACATAGATGCACAGATATAGCACTGTTGATGTTCAATGCATTGATTAAAAGAGGCTCTAAGGGAATATTATAGAATTTACCTTATACAAAAAAAAATTATCCTTTTTTTTTATCTTTTTGTGCGTGTAAAATTCTTAAATCTTTATACTTTTAGAATTCGGGGATTGTTGTGTGCTGTTGTTTGACGTTTGAAACCCCCAAACCTCGAAACCCGAAATCTTGAAGTGTTGGTTCCACGCCCTTTTACCTTTTAGAATTCAGGGATTGTTGTGTGCTGTGGTTTGATTTTTGTAACCCTGAAACCTGAAATCCCAAAAGGTTGGTTCCACACCATTTTACCTTTCGAAATTCGAGGATTGTTGTGTGTTGTGGTTTGAATTTTGTAACCCCGAAACCCAAAATCCTGAAGTGTTGGTTCCACACCCTTTCACTTTTCAAAATTTAGGAATTGTTGTGTGCTGTGGTTTGACTTTTGTATCCCCGAAAAGACGAAACCTGAAATCCTGAAGTGTTGGTTCCACACACTTTCACCTTTCAGAATTCAGGAATTGTTGTGTGTTGTGGTTCAACATTTGAAACCCCAAATCCCAAAATTCTGAAATGTTAGTTTCCATGTTCGTTTCTCTTCGCAATTTCAGGAATTGTTTTTGGTTGATGTTTTGTCTTTTGAAGTTGTGGGATTCTGAATCTCGAAATCCCAAAATGTTAGTTCCACGTTCTTTTCCTTTTGCAATTTCGGTAATTGTTGTGTTCTGTTGTTTGACATTTGAAACCTCAAAATCCTGAACTCTGAAATCCTGAAATGTTAGTGCCTTCCTTTTCGCAATTTGGAGAATTGTGGTATGTTGGATGTTTGGCTACAAAAAACGTCAAACCCTGAACCCCGAAATCACGAAATGTGGGTCTCATATTTTCCTTTCTCGCTTTTCAGAAATTTTGTGTATGTCGATGTTTGGACACTGGGATTCGCGAAGTTCCGAATGCTAAAATCCCAAAGTGTGGGACGCACCTTTCCTTTTTTGCATTTCGAAGGTTTGTATATGTGGTTGTTTGGGCACTTGCACGTGCAAAATCTCGAACTCTGAATTCCCGAAGTACTAATTATCTTTCGCAATTTTGGAAAATGTTGTATGTTGATGTCTGGCTCTTGTATTCATGAAACCCCAAATCCCAAACTCCGAATTTGCGAAGTACTGATCATCTTTCGCAATTTCGGGAAATGTTGTATGTTGATGTTCGACTCTTGTATTAGTGAAACCCCGGATCCTAAAACCCCGAAAAGTTAGCCCACAGTCATTCTGTATTTCAAAGTTTGGCAAACAACAGGGTCCTTTGTTTCGTTCGGCACTTGTGATCCCCGAAACCCGTTTGACCTCTGTTTCTTCACAAAGTTGTAGGAACCTAGAAGAAACTTATTGTTATGGGAACAAACCTAATAATGTAATAAATGGACTAGTAAAAGAATGTTGGAGAATTCTTCATCCTGGATAGAGGTATGGGAGTAACAGATCGTATTTCCAGTCGATTGTATTGCAGACATAGGGTAGTATTTTGTTTTTATGTAGGGTTTTGGTCATAAAAACCCCAAAGTTGCTTGTATTGTTAAGACTGTGATAATGTTATAGGTACTAGCAGATAAGAGAGTAATTATAAATTTCAAGATCTTAATTAAACATTGAAGTGATAAGTAAATACTCTTTATATCGTCGATTTGAAAACTTTAGTTGAATTGTAAGGGCAGTCGATGACAGTAGAGACTCTAACAAACCTTTAGACTCAAGCCCTCTAACAAAACGCTTACTTTCTTGAGATCTAGAAACTTTTCAAGGATAAATGTACAATAAAAAAAAACAATTATGGTGATTTTTGAGGTACATTACACCTCCCGTCCTACCCTACAAGGTTAGGACCTCCTGGACACATAAGAAACGCTCAAACCCATGTTCCCATCTATTTTAACCATGTAAGGTCTCATGGATACCGACTGTTTTGAGGAACAAGGAGGTGTCTACATCCCTCCCGACACAAGAAATACCATGCCTACCAAGCTAAAGGGGAAACATCTATCCAACCAAACACAATAGTTTCAATGACACAAGTAGCTAGAACCTTCCCGACGAGCAAGAAACAATCACAATAAAAATTTATAGAGCAAGGTGAAAAACATCAATTCCAATAATGACCATCATCAACAAGAAGCCCAAGAGCCAAGGCTAGGTCATCATACACACTTATCGATCAATGCACGCAATGATCCAATCATAAAGAATCATGCTTCCACATGGCGACAAGCACGATTGTACTAAGGCACAACATAAACCATTCTAAACCTTCAATCGTGACACAATCCAATGCATCAGAAGTCCAAACTTAAGTTGTCATACATTAGATGAAATCTATAAACAAAGGACTCAATCAACAAGCTAAATAAGACACAGGGTAACTATATTTTATTTCGTGCAATGAATTGGATAGATTTCTTATTTTCTTACAAGGCAGTCATATGTGGTTCCCTTTTAATTGTGCAATGACATAGATGTATCTCTTCAACAGTTTTACCAACATAGAAACTATTTCAAGCACAAAGTAACCAACCACAATCTAAAATTTAACATATAACAACTTCAAGTATCAATTTACCCTTCCATTCTAAAGGGGGTTTTATTAATCAATAAATCAACTACATTCTTTTAGCTCTTCCATATCAATATTAAACAAAGAACCAATAAACATGTAGAAAGAAAAATTCTAACTGATCTAGAATTCAATAATAAATTAAGACTAGACAAACCAAAGTGGAGATTCCCAGTCTTATCTCAAGGAAGAATCTCTTCCCTGCCTTCTATTTTTAAATATTCAAGAAGTTAAAGTCTATCTTGATTTAACATACAGTTTATCTTAGGCTTATCCAAACTGAATAAAGTAACTGAGATACAATAGCAAGCAAGTTATGATTCGACAATGTCGTTACTGAATACACTCATGATAGGTGACTGTGGTAAAAAGGATTATGAATTGACTGCTTATATCATGCCAGAATGTATTTAAATGAGCTGTTGATATTACAAGTATCTAATTTCATTTTAATTTCTCAATTAAAAATTGAGACTGACAATCCCAATCATAAAGATGAAATTATTTTTAACAAACAAGAAATAAAGGTGAAGTTGTTATGCTAGTTTTCACATGCACCAACCCTTGAGACAATATCCAATTATGACAAAAAATAATCACATGGTACATAAAGAAAACGACATGTGTAAGGTGTGTGCGGTTGGGAGCTTTACGAACAAAATTGTGAAGTGTTCCCTTTATTTTTATTCATGTCAGCTAGGCAATAAGCCTCCGCTGGTAACATTTGAAACTAAAAGTCTGCTAAATGATATTTGTCATTTTATTATTACAATACACATTCCCTGATAATGAACAATTGTTGTAAAAACAATTTAACTATTAAAAATGGTCAATCATGATATTCATAACGATAAATTAAACTGTTGTAAAATGATTAAGTTATATGAGAGATAATCACACTATCATGATTAAAACCTTAAAACTATTATATAAAAACAATCTTGATCTAAAGGGATGTCAACCATAGTAGATACCTTGCCATAAATCCAGCCACCATAATTATGATATAAAAATATTCATAAATTACAGAAACACTGCCAGCTCTAACCACTAAATATTTAAAATATTTGTGTGATTATTTAGGATATTTGTGTACTTATATTAAAAACTCTTTGTAATGATAAAAATGATATTAAAATCTAAGCTTATTTAAACCCAAGAATCTCATAATTAGCAATAATTACCTCTGCCAACTGTTAGTATACAAAAATTCACAAAACAAGGAAATATTTAATAATTACATTTGCGAATTAGAAATATTTAAACTGCCCAAAGAAATCTCAGAACTCGTGGATAAAAAAAACAAAAGAAATCTCATAAATAAAAACAAGGTAAACTTCCACGGGCCAAATAAATCTTACAAGGGTAAGTACACCATAACTACAACATGCACAAGATAAGTAATTCATTACACGGAATTTATCGAAGGTGCAAGATGGGTTGGATCACAAGACAACAAGACCTTCTTGAGGGATATGTAGCCACAGAAGGAAAGTGCAGAACATGGATGTCACTCAGAAAACATGGACAAAAGAAGAGGGAGAGTTCATGGGCATCAGAGGAACCCATAGAGGAAAAAAGCATGTAAGCGTAGGGGATCTCTAGACAATCATTGGGCAAGGGAAGGTTAGGTAGCTAGAGTTTGAAACAATAAAAATGTTCCTCTCTTCATCCAATCCATTTCTAAGGTTTTGGCCACAACTTAAAGCAATAAATCTAGAATAAAAAGATAATACATAGACCCACGAGTTGAATCCCCCCTCACACAATCCAACAAGATTATAAAAACACAGGACAAGGTTTTGGGTCTGGTGCTCATTTTGGCCATGAGAAGACTTAGACAAACTCCTAGAAAATAAAAACGATACACAACCAACATTGAACCGCAATACATACAAGGATTATAAAAACGCAGGCAATAATCTCACTGGTGCAACTATCACTGTGAAACAAGAATAAGAGAAAGCATGAAGACAAACTAGAATGAATAATGGTTGTTGTGCTATTGGAATTAGACTACAAATAATTAAACAAGTGACGCATTGTGTTCAATAGAGACCATAAACTATAGATGGATGTAGTCTCTCTTGGGTGAATCACAAAGCCTTACATTAACAAAAAACGCAGAGTGATGAACCAAAAATTCATACCATCTATATGTAAATCAACATGCATTCATCTAAATAAAATTATGAAATTTAGACGTGTGTACCTTGAGTGAAGGAAAAGATTGTGTTGTTGTTGTCTTAGACTCGCACTCCATCCCGCTTCTACTTGCCAACTATTGAGACATGGCCGGTACCTCCCAACCAACTCTAGGGGTACCCTTCTTTCCCCTGAGACCCCCGAGCCGCAAAGGGGCCATGCATATAATACTAGATAACTCTAGCTCCCATCTCACCTCACAAGGTCGAGCTACCACTTGTTATCCAAGCTAGGTATCCCAACTCCCACAAGAAAATTCAGTCAAGATGAAATTATGGTAGCGTAACCGTATGCTTACCAGACGTGATCCATACTCCTCATCTACCATCCTTTTTATAGATTTTTTTTAGTGATTACTTTCCCAAAACCTCATTATATTCTTTTAATTAAATTTAATTAGGATAAACCTCCCCCATACAAATGTCACCCGATCCCTTAGTTGCACCAGGAAATCAATTTATTAATTATTTAAATTCACCTATTTTCCTCACCCACCTAAAAGCGTTCCTAAAAACGCTCTTCGACGTTCCTTTATTCCCTTACATTTCCTAAATGACTGACATTTTTCTTAAAACGTAGTTGAGTTCACAATTACAAGGTTCCAAGGACTAGATTCCCTACTATGTTAGAAATTTCCCTTTTTCTTAAGTTTCCCCATTCCTGCTTAGTTCATATTTAACAAGTTTAGATAAAAACAACAATTTATCCTTTGAATAATTTAATCCTCCATTAAAATTTTTACTTTAATAATCAAAGTTTGAAGTTTTCTTTACCCCCTTCCTGTTACATGTCTATTTACCTTCTTTTTTTTCACAGGTTCTACTTATTCCTAGGTTTTAAATTCACTAGGCCTGGCGACAGTTTTGAAGGGAAAATTTTGTTATTAAACTTACTCATAACATCATTCATTTTAAGGCCAACCAGGTCCTAATGAGGCATAGTTTTCTAGGTACTAGGTTTATTAACTTACCATATCTAAAATCATGACATTCCCTTTAGGATGCACTATGTGCTCCAAGGGTTCCACTCACTTGCATTCTATTTTTATTTGCGTGAATTTCCCTTCAAGACGCACTACGTGCTCCAAGGGAGCCACTCACCTCTTGACTGAATTTGGTAGACGTCAAACCCCTGTAGTCAATACTCTATCAGGGCCTCTATGGAATAAGGACCCTACCTTATTGTTCACCCCTTAGAATCATCGTAAGCGATTGTCACAGTCTTCCCTCAAGATATCGTGGATCTATCGAACTAGGTAATAGTTAACCTATAGTTCGAGCCACGGTGGGAGTGCTAGTAGGCTATGACAGGTCTGTTGCTACACCTCTCCCTCAATATCTCTGGTTGTCATGGTTGACCCCTTTACTCCAAAATGTGAGTATGGTCGGCAAGCTATCATCAACATGCATCCATCAACGAAACATGCGAGCGATAACAATCAACATCATAATATCTAGTCATATGTCACATATGTAATATCAAAAACATCCAAACCATAACAGTCCACTCCCTGAATCGATCCAGAGTCCAAGGAGATCCCTTTATGCCATCAGAATCCTCAAACGTCTAGGGTCCTACACACTCAGGAAAACCACTCTATACCATCTGTCGATATAAATATAACAAGATAACGTATCATCAGATCCTCAAAATCTCATAATCCAAATCAATAGTCAATTATATAATGAACTGGATCACTTGCATGCAAGTGTCCTCAATGAATAACTCCAATTAGCTGTGTGCAAGAGAAGGATGTTACACACTTTTTGTTCCACCCGAAAATGTTTTTGTTTCTTCAAGATATAACCATTTTTGCTAGTTATGGAGGTACATAATTTATTTACTTCATTAATGTTTTTTTTAGTTTTTATTTACTATGTTAATATTTCATTTGATTTGTTCATATTCCCAGGTGCTACACTTTCGATCTGTTTATGCTCTTCTCCATGTTCTTTTCCCAATCTTGGCAAACCAAAAACACAATGGAAAGTGTTTTCTTTTCTATGTGATATGTTTCATCTACAACTTATGTGATCTCAACAAATGAGAAACAGAGAGAAAACTTGCACTTTTTGGGTCGGCCAACGAAGATTTAATCTCGATCTTATAAATTTTAGGATTTGTTTTCTTTAAATTGAATTTTGTTTTTATGTGTGTGAGTAAAGGACAAAAAAAAGGAATCACCTCCCCCCTATGTAACATTTTCTATTTATTTTGCATTAGTTCACTTGGTTAAAAATCACTTTATTCAACAAAAATTCTTGAGTTGAAGTCTTTCTAAATTTCATTTAAATTATAAAAAGTGAATCACTATAATGTGATTTTAATGTTTTTTTTTAATCATTTTTTACATGTAACTTCATTGTAAAAATGATTCTCACTCATTTTATAAAAGTGAATCACTTCATGTAAAAGAAACTTATTTGTCAAAGTTAGCTTATAGGAAAAGTTAGAGAAGGAAGGGGATTTTTTCACTCACACACCTCATTGTACATCCATCACCATGTGGATGAACCTTTACCTTCCACATGGAACCTTGATTAAATTTTATAAATTTCTTAAAAATGACATAACTCTGACATCCAAAGTCCATTTTCAGTGCCCCATTTTTTTAAACTACCGAGCTTTCCATCTAAATAATCAGTTTCTTCTTTTTAAGCCATATTACCTACATGATTTAATATGGTTAGTCCAAGTGATATTTTTCTTACCATTTAAAACTACTTCTCATGGAAATCCCATATGAAGGATGTACTATGAAGTAAAGGACTTTATCATATTACCCTGGGAAAATAAACTCTCACCGTTATTGCTTCAAATAAATTCAAATAGGAAAAAAAAAATGAAGCATGTGGATTAATAGTGATTTATGATTTCACCTTCAAGGAGTTGATAAACTAGATGATGCTTAAGAAAATATGTAAACCGTATTTGGTAAACAAAATGAGATTGAAGCCCGCTAGCTTGAAAATCAACATCCTAGTAATTTCTCTTTTATTGAATATTATGTATCTAAGTTCAAAACACTCAAACTTTTACTTAAAAGCTATAAAATAGAAAATAATGATGACCAATTCATATATGTTATTCTTGTTAATATTGGCGCCACATATATCTACTTTTCACTCAACAAGAGAATCTTTAGGGACCACTTACATATCACTTTCCTAGGTATACTACATTATGTTATTGATTGTTGAGTGTTTATGGTCTATATTCCATATCTGTGAACTGCTATAAGAGAATGGGACTCACTAGTTGAGAGGGGGAGAGAGGCCATGAGAATTTGTAATGGTATTTTGGTGACAAATTGATTGAAAAGGAAATTTGGTTGTTACTATTTTAGTGGAAGTAGGATTGGGGGCCCTCAACCTTTCTAGATGAGGGGTTTGGATTGGTCGAGAGACTTCTATCCTCCATCAATTCATCAATTCATGTTGCCTTCTACAAGATCTATACTTGAATTCAACTTTGTAAATTGAAGCTAATTAAGAAGAAACGTTAAATAATTTGAATTCTTGTTATTTAGATTTTGGTGTTTACCTAGTCATGGAAATTGTCAATTCATGTTGAAAAATTATTAATTTAAAATTTTTGGAAGATGGAATATATATTTCTTATTAATTCATGAATTTCTTGTAAGTTGTATTTGATTTGTAATGAATCTTCGATTATATAATTAGTATCTAGTATAATTTAGTGTCATCCCATCCTCCTTTACATAAACTACTATAATGGAATTAATATAGTGAGAAACTTGAGATTAATATGATCCAAGGTGAGGGGCGGCAAGAGGGGCAGGGGTTATCTATGAGCCTAAGTAATCTCAAGAACTAGTCTACTCCTAGGGCTTAGGAGAAGAAACCAACAACATAACAGAAGCTTTGAGCCTCTCGCAAGTACTCGCCCAAGCCCGTAAGCTAGCCATCAATGAAATCACGGTGATAGGAGAATCACAGATTCTAATCCAAGCTATGGTCACCAATTCGTTGCCAAACCAAATGAAACTTTGACAAATATTTAAGAAAATTCAGAGGCTCTCTAATTCCTTCCGAAACATCGATTTTTTTCACGTACTCACAAATCTAAATGGTAAAGCAGACCAGGCTGTAAACGGAGCCACCGCCTTGAGCAAGGGTCAACTCTCCCTCAATGGGACCCTGTCTTTCACCCCTCTCCCACAACAACACGTGGCGAGTGGTCAGCTGGAAATATCGAGGAAGGTGGAAT
>JZKD02S1909529.1:548793-568276 GCA_000966675.3 Picea glauca
TTCCTTTCCATGGCAACGCATTCTCGCGACACTAATAAATCAAGGGGGGCAGATGCTTGTAACTCATTTCTGAGTGGTGATTGTCAGTCTAGCTCGTCTAGTGTTGCTTGGTCCCTCGCCCTTATTTTTCTCTCAGTTTATCCTTCAGCCCGTCCAATGGCCTCCAGTTCCAATTCCACCTCTCCCCCTAACCCCCCTCCTTCTTTGGAACAGGAAATCACAAGCTTAAGCGAAATCTCGGCGCACATAGAGGATTTCTCCTCTGTCTGGACGGGAAAGGTGGTCGAAGATTCGAGATGCTCGAGGAAGATTTAATCCAACTTAGAGTGGAACCGGGCGAAGCCCTCATGTACAAGACACAGCAGGCCAATGGAAAAATAGTCGAATTGGAGGCAAGACTGGAAAAGATGGAGCTTCAAGCCACCAATTCGACCCACCAGACTAACGTAGGGATGAAGACTCCGCTGAACAAAGGACCCTCAAATTCAGACCAACATGTTTAATTATGCTCCTCTTAACTAATGAAACTGGCCCTCTTTTGGTTCTCTGGCAAAGTCAATGTAAGAAGGATTTTAGCCATTTTTTGTTCTTCAGGCAGACACATTGTAAGAAGGCTCTCAGCCTTTTAGTAGCCAAATTTTGGATCCTAGGATAGCATGGGAATTTCTGGGCTTTATATCAGGGTGGTCATATATGTAATCTTGGAATTCATTCACATGATGCATGTCTGAACTTTGTAGTTTTTCTGACAATGGTCATGCCACTGCTTCTTTAATATCAATTCCACTTTCTTGTAAGAAAAAATATGATCCAAGGTGATGTCATCACATAATTAATGCACAAACGAACTAATAAATCAATGCACTAAATTGTTTTGTACTATATCAATACAAAAATAACTTTACCATTTATTATATCAATACAAAAATAAATGCACCATTTTGATTGATCATTTTTCATTCTATAGTTGTTGAAATCACAATATAAATCATTTTTCATTGTATCATTGCTAAATTAATTGCACTAAATAGTTTTACTAAATCGAATGTTAAGCATTAATTTGTGATTAATGTGCATCTATAATTTGTATCAAATTATTGAGCTAACAAGTCTAGTAAAGAGAAAATGTATGTGTGGGAATGTTGTCACTTATATCAAATGCACTTCATACAAAGTCAATTTATTATAATTGTTCTCTACTTAAGTTTACAAAGGTGAAAATACATTATCCCCTCTAGATTTAAACATGTAACCTCCAAAAAAAAAACACATATTTTTATAAGTGCAATAAAAAAATGCTTAACCTTATAAAAATATACAATAAAAATGAAAATATTATAAAAACATTAACAACAAAAAGTATTTTACATTTATAAATTAAAAAATTAACTAAATTAACTAATATTAATACAAATACTACTTCATATAAAAAATTATTAATATTATGATATGTTAATTATGAATCTAGATTTTTATTTTTGTGCTTTACAACATATGTATATCTTACTATTCATCTTTAGATTTTTATTTTTGAGTGCATTACAACATATGTATATCTTAAAATATCACTCCCGTGACGATGCACGATTCCTGTTTATTTATAAATATAGTCACTCAAAGTTAGTGCAAAAAGTTATAAGAAACATCCATGTGATATGCATTCACAATGGACTCATTAAATGTTGTTGCCAAAGTTGGTGCAAAAAGTTATAAGAAACATCACAATGGACTCATTCAATGTTGTTGCGATATGTATTCACAATGGACTCATTCAATGTTGTTGCCCAGATAAATTAATAATAAAATATGCCCATATGCTATCCACGTCCATCGAAGTAACGGATTTGTACCAAAATTATCACATTTGACTCGGAGAGCAGAGTTACATGAATGTAGATTTTTATTTTTGATGCATTACAACATATCTTACTATTCATCTTATGTGGTGTGCGTTGCAACATATGTACACTAAATATCACTCCCGTGACGATGCACGATTCCTGTTAATTTATAATTATAGTCACTCAAAGTTGGTGCAAAAGTTATAAGAAACATCTATGTGATATGACTTGACTCGAAGAGCAGAGTTACGTCCAGCCGTAAGAACCATTGAGGTCATTATAGAGAAAGTCCTAAACGTGTGCACATACCAAGTAATCATGGTTTCTCCACTGTAGTCTCTGTGGAATGTTTTGCAAAGCCACTGGTCAATGTTTTATAGACAGTTTTATTTCCTTTCCAGCAAATTGTCCGTCGTGGATCTCAGCGTTAAACTAAGGAGAATGGCAGGTCTGAGTCAAAGTTTTAAGGAGAATGGCAAGTCTGAGTCAAAGTTTCATAGACAGTTTTATTTCCTTTCCAGCAAAATGTCCATCGTGGATCTCGGCGTTAAACTAATGAGAATGGCAGGTCTGATTGATTCAATACGAGTCCGCGAATAGTAATTATGACTGTTGTCATTGATTCAAAACTTAAATAAAAAAATAACTGTTATTATGACTGTTATTCAATACGAGTCCGCGAATAGTTATTATGACTGTTATCATTGTTTTTTTTTTTAAATACTCAAGAAGTTAAATTCTATCCTAATTTAACATACAGTTTATCCTAGGCTTATCCAAACTGAATAAAGTAACTGAGATACAATAGAAAGCAAGTTATGATTCGACAATGTTGTTACTGAATATACGATTGCGGTAAAAATGATTATGAATCGAGTGCTTGTATCATGCAAGAATGTATTTAAATGAGCTGCTAATATTACAAGTATCTAATTTCATTTTAATTTCTCAATTAAAAGTTGAGACTAACAATCCCAATCATAAAGATGAAATTATTTTTAACAAACCAGAAATAAAGGTGAAGTTGTTATGCTAGCTGTCACATGCACCAACCCTTGAGACTATCTCCAATTGTGACAAAAAATAATCACGGGGTACATTAATAAAACAACATGCGTAAGGTGTGTGCGGTTCGGTTGAGAGCTTTACCAACAACATTGTGAAGTGTGCCCTTTATTTTAATACATGTCAGCTGGGCAATACGCCTCCGCTGGTAATATTTGAAGCTAAAAGTCTGCTAAACGATATTTGCCATTTTATTATTACAATACACATTCCCTGATAACGATCAATTGTTGTGAAAACAATTTAACTATTAAAAATGGTTAATCAAGATATTCATAATGATCAATTAAACTGTTGTAAAATGATTAAGTTATATGAGTGATAATCGCACTATCATGATTAAAACCTTAAAACTGTTATATAAAAGAGATCATGATCTAAAGGGATGACCACCATAACAAATACCTTGTCATAAATCCAGCCTCTCTAACCACTAAATATTTAAAATCTATGTGTGATTATTTAGGATATATGTGTACTTATATTAAAATCTCTTTATAATTATAAAGGGATATTAAAATTTAGGCTTATTTAAACCAAGGAATCTTGGAATTAGCAATAATTACCTGTGCCAATTATCAGTAAATATAAATTCACAAAACAAGGAAATATTTAATAATTACATTTGCGAATTAGAAATATTTAATAATTACATTTGCGAATGAGAGGAACCTAGAGAGTCGAAAAGCATGTAAGTGCAGGGGATCTGTAGACAACCACTGGAAAAGGGAAGGGTTAGGTCGCTAGAGTCTGAAACAAGAAAAATATTCCTCTCTTCACGCAATCCATTGCTAAGGTTTTGGCCACAAGTTAAAGAAATAAATCCAGAATAATAATATAACACACAGACCCACGAGTTGAATCCCCCCTCACACAATCCAACAAGATTATAAAAATCCAGGCCAAGGGTTTGGTTCCGGTGCTCATTCTGGCCACGAGAAGACTTAGACAAACTCCCGGAAAATAAAAACGATACACAACCAACATAGAATCACAATACATACAAGGATCATAAAAACGCAGGCAATAATCTCACTGGTGCAACTATCATTGTGCCACAAGAATAAGAGAAAGCATGAAGACAAAACGGAATGAATAATGGTTGCTACGCTATCAGAATTGGACTACAGATAATTAAACAAGCGACGCCCTATGTGAAATAGAAACCATAAACTATAGATGGATGTAGTCTCTCTTGGGTGAATCATAAATCCTTACATTAACAAAAAACGCAGAGTGATGAACCAAAAATTCTTACCATCTATATGTAAATCAGCATGCATCCAACTAAATAAAATTGTGAAATTTAGATGTGTGTAGCTTGAGTGAAGGCGAAGATTACGTTGTTGTTGCCTTGTCCTCATTCTCCTACTTGCCAATCGCCGAGACCTCACCGATACCTCCCAACCAATGCTAGGGGTACCCTTCTTAGCCCTCATCCCCTTGAGACGTAAAGGGGCCACACACACAATACTAGCGAATTCCATCTCTCATCTCACCTCACAAGGTTGAGCTACCACTTGTTATCCAAGCAGGGTATCCCAACTCCCACAACAAAATTCAATCAAGACACAATTTTGGCAGCGTAACCTTACGCTTACCAGACATGATCCATACTCCTCCTCTGCCATCCTTTTTATATAGTTTTCTTAGTGATTACTATTTCAAACCCTTATAAGATTCTTTTAATTAAATTTAATTAGGATAAACCTTCCCCGTACACATGTCACCTGATCCATTAGTTGCACCAGAAAATAAATTTATTAATTAATTAAATTCTTCTATTTTCCTCACCCACCTAAAAGCGTTCATAAAAATGTTCTTCGGTGTCCCTTTATGCCCTTACATTTCTTAAATGATTGGAACCTTTCTTAAAACCTATTTGAGTTCACAATTAGAAGGTTCCAAGGACTAGATTCCCTACTATGTTAGAAATTTCCCTTTTTCTTAAGTTTTTGCTTTTCTTCTTAGCTGAGATTTAACAAGTTTAGATAAAAACAACAATTTGTACTTTTAATAATTTAATCCTCCATTAAAATTTTTACTTTAATAATCAAAGTTTGAATTTCTCTTTACCCCCTTCTTCTTACATGTCTATTTAGTTTTTTTTCTTTGTTCACAGGTTCTACTTAGTCCTAGGTTTTAAATTCACTAGGCTTGGCGACAGTTCCTAAGGGAAAATTTTGTTATTAAACTTACTCATAACATCATTCATTTTAAGGCCAACCAGGTCTTAAGGAGGCATATTTTTCTAGGTACTTGGTTTAATAACTTACCGTAGCTGAAATCGCGATGTTCCCCTTCACGATGCACTACGTGCTCGAAGGGTGCCACTCGCCTGCATTTTGTTTTTATTTGAGCGAATTTCCCTTCAAGATGCACTACGTGCTCCCAGGGTGCCACTCGCCTCTTGACTAAATTTGGTAGACGTCAAACACTTATATTCAATACTCTGTCAGGGAATCTAAGGAATACGGACATTGCCTTGTTGTGTGCCCCTTAGAATTATTGTGAGCGACTATCACAGTCTTCCGTCATGGTATCGTGGATCTATCGAACTAGGTAATTGTTAACCTACAATTTGAGCCACGGTGGGAGTGCTAGTAGGCTGCGACAGAGCTACTACCACACCTCTCCCTCAATGTCTCTGGTTGTCGTGTGTGACCCCTTTACTCCAAAATGTGAGTCTGGTCGACAAGCTATCATCAGCTTGCATCCAACAACGAAACATGTCAGCGATAACAGTCAACATCATAATATCTAGTCATATGCCAGACATGTAATATCAAAAACATTCAAACCATAACAGTCCACTCCCTGACTCGATCCGGAGTCCAAGGACATCCCTTTATTCCATTGACATCCTCAAACGTCCAGGGTCCTGCACACTTAGGAAAACCACTCAATAGCATATGTTGATAAAAATATAAAAATATAACAAGATAACATATCATTAGAGCCTCAACATCTCATAATCATAATCAACAATCAATTATATAATGAACCAGATCACTTGCACGCAAGTGTCCTCAAAGAATAAGTCCAATCAGGTGTGCGTAAGTTGTGGGATGTTACACACTTTTTGTTCCACCCAAAAAGGTTTATGTTTGTTCAAGATATAACCATTTTTGTGAGTTATGGAGGTACATAATTTATTTACTACATTAATGTTTTTTATTTATTTATTTACTACGTTAATGTTTCAATTTTTTTGTTCATATTCCCAGGTGCTACACTTTCCATCTGTGTATGGTATTTTCCAGGTTCTTTGCACAATCTTGGCAAACGAAAAATATAATGGAAATCGTTTTCTTTTCTATGTATTCTCTTTCCTCTACACCTTATGTGATCTCAAAAACTAAGAAATAGAAAGAAATCTTGCACTTTCTGAGTAGGCCAATGAAGATTTAATCTCAATCTTATAAAGTTTAGGATTTGTTTTTTTTTATTTTTTACTTTTTTTATGTGTGAGTACAGGGAAAAAAAAAGAATCACCTCCCCCTACGTAACATTTTCTATTTATTTTTCATTAGTTCACTTGGTTATAAATTACTTTATTCAATAAGAATTCTTGAGTTCAAGTCTTTCTAAATTTCATTTAAATTATAAAAAGTGAGTCACTATAAAGTAATTTTTTTACTTGGTTAAACGTTGGAGAAGGAAGAGGATTTTTTCACTCAGACACCTCATTGTACATCCATCGCCACGCGGATGAACCTTTACCTTCCACATGGAACCTTGATTACCTTCTATAAATTTCTTAAAAATGACATAACTTTGACATCCAAAGTCATTTTTCAGTGCCCCATTTTTTGAAACTACTGAGCTTTCCATCTAAATAATTAGTTTCTTCTTTTTAAGCCATATTACCTATATGTTTTAATATGGTTAGTCCAAGTGGTATTTTTCTTACCAGTTAAAACTACTTCTCATGGAAATCCCATATGAAGGATGTACTATGAGGTAAAGGACTTTATCATATTACCTTGGGAAAAAAAACTCTCACCACTATTGCTTCAAATAAATTGAAATAGGAAAACAAAAGTGATGAAGCATGTGGATTAATTGAAATGTGGATTAATAGTGATTTATGATTTCACCTTCAAGGAGTTGATAAACTAGATGACGCTTGAGAAAATATGCAAACTGTATTTGGTAAACAAAATGAGATTCGAACCCACTAGCTTGAAAATCAAGATCCTAATATTTTCTCTTTTATTGAATATTATCTATTTAAGTTCAAAACACTCAAAATTTTATTTAAAAACTATAAAATAGAAAATAATGTTGACCAATTCATATATGTTATTCTTGTTAATCTTGGCGCCACATATATCTACTTTTCACTCAATGAGAGAAGCTTTAGGGGCCACTTACATATCACTTTCCTAGGTATACTACATTATGTTATTCATTGTTGAGTGTTTATGGTCTATATTCCATATCTATGAACTATTATATGAGAATGGGACTCACTAGTTGAGAGGGGAAGAGAAGCCATGAGAATTTGTAATGGTATTTTGGTGAGAAATTGATTGAAAAGGAAATTTGGTTGTTACTATTTTAATAGAAGTAGGATTGGGGGTCCTCAACCTTTCTAGATGAGGGGTTTGGATTGGTGGAGAGACCTCTATCCTCCATCAATTCATGTTGTCTTTTACAAGATCTATAGTTGAATTCAAGTTTGTAAATTGAAGGTAATTAAGAAGAAAAGTTAAACAATTTGAATTCTTGTTATTTAGATTTTGTTGTTTACCTAGTCATGGAAATTGCCAATTCATGTTGAAAAATTATTAATTTAAAATTTGTGGAAGATGAAATATATATTTCTTCTTAAGTCATGAATTTCTTGTAACTTGCCTTTGATTTGTAATGAATCTTCTATTATATAATTAGTATCTAGTATAATTTAGTGTCATAGTGTCCTCCTTTACATAAACTAGTATAATGGAATTAATATAGGAATAAACTTGAGATTAATATGATCCAAGGTGATGTCATCACATGATTAATGCGCAAACAAACTAATAAATCAATGCACTGAATTGTTTTGTACTATATCAATACCAAAATAAATGTACCATTTATTATATGAATACAGAAATAAATGAACCATTTTGATTGATCATTTTTCATTCTGTGGTTCTTGAAATCACAATACTAAATCATTTTTCATTGTATCATTGCTAAATTAATTGCACTAAATAGTTTTACTAAATCGAATGTTAAGCATTAATTTGTGATTAATGTGCATCTATAATTTGTATCAAATTATTAAGCTAAAAAGTCTAGTAAAGTGAAAATGTATGTGTGAGATTGTTGTCACTTGTATCAAATGTCCTCCATACAAAGTCAATTTTTTATAGTTGTTCTCACCTTAAGTTTACAAAGGTGAAAGTACACTATCCCCTCTAGATTTAAACATGCAACCTAAAAAAAACACATATTCTTATAAATACAAAAAAAATACTTAGTCTTATAAAAATATACAATAAAATTAAAAATATTATAAAAACCTTAACCAATAAAATTTATATTTATAAATTAAAAAATTAACTAAATTAACTAATATTAATACAAATACAACTTTATATAAAAAAATATTAATATTATGATATGTTACTTATGAATGTAGATTTTTATTTTTGATGGATTACAACATATGTATATCTTACTATTCATCTTATGTGGTGTGCGTTACAACATCTGTACACTAAATATCACTCCCGTGAGGATGCACGATTCCTGTTAATTGATAGTTATAGTCACTCAAAGTTGGTGCAAAAATTTATAAGAAACATCTATGTGATATGATTTGACTCGGAGAGCAGAGTTACATCCAGCCGTAAGAACCAATGAGGTCATTATAGAGAAAGTCCAAAACGTGTGTACATACCAAGTAATCATGGTTTCTCTACTGTAGTCTCTGTGGAAGGGTTTGCAAAGCCACTGGTCAAAGTTTTATAGACAGTTTTATTTCCTTTCCAGCAAATTGTCCATCGTGGATCTCAGCGTTGTCCATCGTGGATCTCAGCGTTATACTAAGGAGAATGGCAGGTCTGAGTCAAAGTTTTAAGGAGAATGGCAGGTCTGAGTCAAAGTTTTATAGACAGTTTTATTTTCTTTCCAGCAAAATGTCCATCGTGGATCTCGGCGTTAAACTATAGAGAATGGCAGGTCTGATTGATTCAATACGACTCCATGAATAGTAATTATCACAGTTATCATTGATTCAAAACTTAAATAAAAAAAATTATAAACATTAAATCCAAATCTCAATATTCATTGGTGAACCGAAAACTAACAAACATGAAATCCAAATCTCAAATGGAAAGATTCATAAAACTAGAAAAGAGGAAGAGATGATAGTTTTCTCCTAATAAAAGAAAAGTGAAGTTGATACTGAGTTGGAGGTAGACTTGTCTTGCTTAAATCCAAATATTAATTTACCCTCATTCATTCAATTGTCATGCTTGCAATTTATAAAAAAAATATAAAAACTGTTACCACTGTTCTAAACAAATCTTTCATATAAAATTTAATTCAATGTAAATGGTCTCTATTAAAATTACAAACTTGAAAAGTCAATAATGATAAAACCCAAAGTAAATATTCTCAATATCTATCACAAAGAGTCAATAATTCTACAACCAAAAAGAAATATTTTCAATATCTATCACTCATAAATCCATTGAAATAAGAAAGAGGCATAACTAGATGAAAGTTTTTAGGATTTTTTAAATCACCAATCCAAATACCCTCCTCTCTTAAGATTGTAAACTAGTAAAACAAATAATCATCCCAAAGGAAATCTCTTCAATATTTATTAATCATAAATATGTTGAAATAAGAATGAATCATTTTTTATCATTCAAAATTTTATTTAAATATAGTTTAAATATTTGAAAGATTTAGGATTAGGTAGAACAAGAACCCCAAGATGACAATGTGTGTGCACTTTGATAATTGAGTTTTTGTAAATAGATATGTTAGTCTTGAAGGGATTTCAACTAGTAGAGGAGGTCAATTCCTCAATATTCGTATATGGATTATCGATTCAATCTCTATTAATCTACATGCCTTGATGTCTTGTAGATAGATTGACCCAAAGAATTAGGTTGGACAAAGCATTGTATTTTTAGACATGGCCATCTAATCTCGCACTAAAAAAATTGATGATTGAATCTTTAATTAGAAATTAATTTGTAATAGTTTTCTTTAAATAATTTCTAGCCAATCCTAGGTTTGACAAACTCAAGAAAAATGGATATCTCAAATATCAAATATCTATCCAAATGATAAATATGCATGTTTATCCATTAACATATAATGGTATTGAAGATGGCTAGTACAAGACTAAGTTTGGTTGTTGTGCTAGACATATTATAAGTGGTATCTAATTGTATTGGGTCTAATGGACTCATTAACCACCCAACAATACAATAATAATATGGAATTTCAAATCCAAGAGTATATATCCCAAGCTACAAAATGTTTACTACTTGAGAATTGGGTGCTTGTCCATCACCCCAATTGATGAAGACATGCACTTATTACTTGTGACACATATTGACTCCCACAATTGGCATATGAGATAGAAAAGTGACTATATGGAGATGATTGATTTCGGCCAATAGAATAGTAGACATCATAGTTATAATTATTCATTTAGTTCACTTTTACGGGTATTTATAAGATATATTTTTGTTTGATGAATCTAGAAATCCATGCACTCTATGACTAATAATCCTAGCAATATGATTGCTAAATCATATGCTACAAATAAAAAAAGCTAAACATAGATTTCTCAAAACATTAGTAAACCAATCAAGGAAAATATGTTACTAAATTATTTTTTTCAGGGGGAATAATAATGTCATCCCAAGTGTTGAATATTTCCGTTGTAACCACAATCTAAAATTAACAACATTTCAATAGATCTAGAAGTATCCCCACGAAACAAAGTTGTGTTTAATGAAATCCCAAGATTTAAAAGTACCATGTTTCCTTACTTTCCCGTACAAAATCAAATTCCACCCAAAATTTTGAATTATATCAAAGTTACTAAGAGTTGAAGTGCATAGAAAAATTCAAAACCCAGATTTCCTCTAGAGTTTTATCTCTTGGTATCATGCAACATTTCCATTAAAAATGAGATCTATCTTGATTTTAACTTTTTCTTAATGAGAATAATTTTTATGATGGAAAAATCATATGTTACCAATAAATTAGGTTAAAAATATATCTATAAAAACATTCATTTGATAGGTGGTAGAGGAGTTCATTAATACCATTGCACACCAATTATGGGAAATGAATTTCTGTATTCCCTTTTCAATAGGGAATAATAATGTTCCCCAAAGTGCAATTTTTTCAATAATCCAAGATCACTAGCCCCTTTTAATGTAAACATAAATTTAATCTCAAATTCACCATTTCAAAAGTAATATTTCTCTTACTAAAATTTCAATTTTATTCTAAACTGGATTACTTAAAACTTTAGTATCCACATTTAAATCACATTTAAATAAATGCAAGTTTCCTTGACAAACAAAACAAAATTTTGAATTTATTAGAGTCCCTTCCTAACCTTTTCCTACAAGATCAAATTCCATCAAAACTATAAATTATATCCAAGTTCCTCCCAATTCATATACATACCCACTAATATATTTTACAAAATCAAATCCTGTCAAAACCATAAATTATATCCAAGGTTCTCCCCATTCATGTACATACCGACTAAGATAATTGAGTTGCAGAAACTCATTTAACAATACATGATCAAGCTAATGGTTGTGCCTTTCTATTTTTAATCATAAAAATATTCTAGAAAGGATAAAATTTATCATTGTAAACTCTACATGTAGTATTCAATCAAACAGTTTAGCATAGATATCACACTTTAAAAACAAAAAAACTTATAATAAAATTAAATTTAAAAGTTTAGTTTTATTCTAAATAGTAGTACATTTATTGGAAATGAGTACATTTAATCATTTTTTAACCATAAATTCCAATCGTATGGTTATCCATTAAAGATGTTGGCATATTCTTCATCATCCTTTCAAATCAATGAATGAAATCTCATCTTCATAACTTTTTTGCATTTTTTAAGGCGTCAGTTAACCTGTTTTCCTTTTAACATTTACTTAATATGATTAAAAAATTACTGTGATTATCTAATTGCCAAGTTCAAATGATTAACAAACTTAATTACAACCCTTTCATATTCTTCATTTCTGGTTGGTTTAATGTGAATTCTGTCCTTCTTAATAAGTCAGAGCATGGATTCTGGCAATGCAAATGAAAGAACCAAGAAAAAGCGTAGGATTTTTACTGAGTTGGGAATTTTACCAGCCAAAACATTTCGGCGTTCACCGGCCACTAGTTTTCACTAGTTTTTGGCTGTGGTAGTAATATTAAATATTGAATAAAATTGTTCAGACCTCGTGCAAGTCTTAGAATGCGTCCGAAGATCTGGGAGATCTAATAGGCCATGTCCATTTGCCATTTGCACTTTTGACTAGGCGTGTATTTCCCTCAAGCCACTAATGGGATGGAATATGAAGGTTGTCGATCAACAAATCACAACTCTTGTTGACAAGAGCTGGATCTCTAACGGAAGATTTGAACGACTTGTTTTCCCCATCATAGCCATCGAGTAAATGGAGATAAACTTCTAAACTATGAAAGTCTGACAGATTATGCAAGAAAGGGGAGTTATCGTTGTGTAGAGAAAGCTGGATGCCCACATGAAAATATGTCCAGGGAAGCCAATTTATTAGTTTGCTGAGCCATCCCATGTTCTCGTTCATAAAAAGGCCCGGGACACTGGGAACCACATCATGCTTTTTTACCGTTCTCGGAACTTTGACGCCAATCTCCTCCATACGTTGGGCAAATATTTGGTTTCCTATTCGGGGAGAGGTGCAGTCAAACATTGTGACGGGTATAGGAAATTGCACTTAGCGTTGCAAGTAGAAGAAAAGCTACTTTTGATGAAGTATTACTTTAGTAATAAAATTGTTTACAGTTTTGAATATCATATTGCATTACATAACTGATTTCACATTAATCTAAATAGTTGTATAGGTTCCTTTTCATTAGAACAATTATTTCTAATGAATTTTATTATATTTTTTATTATATTTTGATAAATCATATGGTTATCTATCATGATCACACATGGGCCAAGAAGGATAGGTTGATATTTCATGTGACAAATAAGCATCAAGGAATTGAACTTGAAAGTCGATGAATTAAACTTGAAATTCCATGGTTAATCGGGTTAAAATCTCATTTTGTTATAATTTTTGGTTAAAATCTCATTTTGTTATGATTTTTTATATAGTATTGTATTATTTTATTGTTCCGCAAAAGAGTTAGGAAAAATGGATTGTTTCTTGATTCTCATGACAGAAATATTTATTAGGATATTTAAACAATTAAAAATTAGTTAACATCAACTTGATAGAATGTGTCTTTAGGTAAAGTGTGTTTCCTTAATATACATTATTATTCGTTTGTAATTATATAATATGGTCACAATGGGTTATAAACATAGAGTGATTCAATGGTTCATATTTTCCTAAATATTAATGGGTATATTAATCCATGTATTAACACTAGATTATATAAAGATTGTTGATGGTCATTTGTTGATCATTGATTAAGATAAAATCATTTGTAAAATCATTTTGGGGTCGTGAATTGTTTTTCTATTTGAAACTTTTAACCACATAGTAAACCAATGTATTAATATTTGATTTACTTGTGTGAGTGAATTCTTAGGGTGTTCGACCTATGTGGAAATTCCCTATTTATAAAAAATGATATCATAACTAGTATGAAGAATTTCTCCCATTGTTGATCCAGATTACGAACTTGTATCATTGCATGGATCAAACTATTTATGGGTTATATTGTTGTTGTAATTCCCCGACTAAGTGTGATATTGCATTATGTGTTGAGTGTTTCCTTTCAGTCGGAAACACTTTTTGTTCGACCCTAAAATTCTATTTGTTCATGATATAACCATTTTGAGTTATGGAGGTACGGAATTTTATTATGGTTTTAATTTTGTATTCACTACGTTGGGAAGGGACAAGGGCAAGGAGGCCCAAGGGGGCGGGAAATGGCCAATGGGAGGCCCAGAGGATAAGGAGGGGTTATGGAGGGGGCAGAGGGTGAGGAGGGTATGGAGGGGGCAGAGGGTGAGGAGGTTATGGAGCCTCTTGACCTTTTTCAGTTTTTTTTGTTCATATTCCCTGGGTGCTACACTTTCCATTTGTGTATGTTAATTTTCGTGTTCTTTGCACAATCTTGGAAAACCAAAAATATAATAGAAAGTGTATTATTTTCTATGTATTATTTTTCCCCTACACCTTATACGATCTCAACAAATGAGAAACATAGAGAAAAATTGCACTTTCTGGGTAGGCCAATGAAGATTTAATCTCGATCTTATAAAGTTTAGGATTTTTTTTTCTAATTTTTTTTTTTTTTATGTGTGGGAGTAGAGGTAAAAAAAGAATCACCTTTTCCTACATAACATTTTCTATTTATTTTGCATTAGTTCACTTGGTTAATTAATTTAAATTATAAAAAGTGAATCACTATAAACTAATTTTACTGTTTTTTTTAAATCATTTTTTATATGAAACTTTAATTTATAAAGTAAATTCCCTGTAAATTGGATTTTCACTCATTTTATAAAAGTGAATCACTTCCTGTAAAAGAAACTTATTTGTAAAAGTGAGCTTATAGGAAAAGTTAGAGAAGGAAAAGGATTTTTTTCATTCAGACACCTCATTGTGCATCCATCATCATGTGGATGAACCTTTACCTTCCACATGCAACCTTGATTAACTTCTATACATTTCTTAAAAATGACATAACTTTGACATCCAAAGTCCCTTGATTAATTTCTATACATTTCTTAAAAATGACATAACTTTGACATCCAAAGTCCATTTTCAGTGCCACATTTTTTGAAACTACCTATTTGTTTTTAGAGCTTTCCATCTAAATAATCAATTTATTCTTTTTAATCCATCTTACCTACATGTTTTAATATGGTTAGTCCAAGTGATTTTTTTCTTACCATTAAAACTACTTCTCATGGAAATCCCATATGAAGGATGTACTATAAAGTAAAGGACTTTATCATATTACCTTGGGAAAAGAAACTGCCACTACTATTGCTTGAAATAAATTCAAATAGGAAAACAAAAATGATGGAGCATGTGGATTAATTGAAATGTCCATCTCTAGTGATTTATGATTTCACCTTAAAAGGAGCTGATAAACTAGATGAGGCTTGAGAAAATATGTAAATCGTATTTGGTAAACAAAATGAGATTCATGCCCAGCATCTTGAAAATCAACATCCTATTAATTTCTCTTTTATTGAAGATTAACTATCTAAGCTCAAAAAGATAAAAAAATTATTTAAAAACTATAAAATAGAAAATAATGATGACCAATTCATATATGTTATTCTTGTTAATCTTGGCGCCACATATATCTACTTTTCACTACATTATGTTATTGATTGTTGAGTGTTTATGGTCTATATTCCATACCTGTGAACTACTATAAGAGAATAAGACTCACTAGTTGAGCAAGGGAGAGAGGCCATGAAAGTTTGTAATGGTATTTTGGTGAGAAATTGATTGAAAAGATGGGACTCACTAGTTGAGAGGGGGAGAGAGGCCATGACAATTTGTAATGGTATTTTGGAGAGAAATTGATTGAAAAGAAAAGTTGGTTGTTACAATTTTAGTTGAAGTAGGATTGGCGCCGTCAACCTTTCTAGATGAGGTGTTTGTATTGGTGGAGAGACTTATATCCTCCATCATATCATCAATTCATGTTGTCTTTTACAAGATCTATAGTTGAATTTAACTTTGGAAATTGAATCTAATTAAGAAGAAAAGTTAAATAATTTGAATTATTGTTATTTAGATTTTGTTGTTTACCTATTCATGGAAATTGTCAATTTATATTGAAAATTTATTAATTTAAAATTTGTGGAAGATGAAATATATATTTCTTGTTAATTCATGAATTTCTTGTATCTTGTATTTAATTTGTATTGAATCTTCTATTATATAATTAGTATCTATTATAATTTAGTGACATCTCATCCTCCTTTACATCAATTACTATCTATAATGAAATTAATACAGGGATAAACTTAAGATTAATATGATACATGGTGATACTAAATATCTTCACCACAACATCAGACACTAAATATCACTCTCGTGACGATGCACGATTCCTGTTAAATTATAAATATAAGAAACATCCATGTGATATGGATTCACAGATCGATTCATTCAATGTTGCTACCCAAATAAATTAATAATAAAATATGCCCGTATGCTATCGACGTCCATCGAAGCAACGGATTTGTACCAAAATGATTACATTTGACTTGGAGTCCAAAACGTGTGCACATACCAAGTAATCATGGTTTCTGTACTGTAGTCTCTGTGGAAAGTTTTGCAAAGCCAGTAGTCAAAGTTTTATTTCCTTTCCAGCAAAATGTCCATCGTGGATCTCAGCGTTAAACTAATGAAAATGGCAGGTCTGAGTCAAAGTTTTATAGACAGCTTTATTTCCTTTCCAGCAAAATTTCCATCGTGGATCTCAGCGTTAAACTAATGAGAATGGCAGGTCTGACTGTAGTCATTGATTCAATACGAGTCCACGAACAGTAATTATGACTGTTGTTATTGATTCAATAAGAGTCCGAGAATAGTAATTACGACTGTGATCAATGACTCAAAACTTAAATAAAAAAATAACAAACATTAAATTCAAATCACGAATATTCATTTGTGAACCAAAAACTAACAAACATGACATCTGAAATGGAAAGATTCATAAAACTAATCTCAATATTCATTTGTGAACCAAAAACTAACAAACATGACATCTCAAATGGCAAGATTCATAAAACTAGAGAAGAGGAAGAGACCATAGTTTTCTCCTAATAAAAGCAAAGTGGAAGTGAAGTGGTCACTGAGTTTGAGCTAGATTTTTCAATCTTAAATCCAAATATTAATTTATCCTTATTCAATTGTCATGCTTGTAATTTATAAAAAACTGTTACCACAAATAAATTTTTCATATAAAATTCAATGTCAATGACCTTTAATAAAATTACAAATTTGGAAAGTCAATATTTGTACAACCCAAAGGAAATATTCTCAATATCTATCACAAAGAGTTAATAATTCTACAATCCAAAGAAAATATTCTCAATATTGATCACCGACAAGTCCATTGAAATAAAAAAGAAGCAACATAACTAGATGAAAATTTTTAGGATTTTTTATCTCACCAATGCAAATTCCCTCCCCTCTTAAGATTGTAAACTATTCAAACCAATAACCATCCCAAATAATCTCTTCAATATTTATTATTCATAAATATGTTGAAATAAGAAAGAATCATTTTTTATCATTTAAAAATTTATTTAAATATAAAATTAAATAGTCCAAAGATTTATGATTAAATGGAACCAGAACCCCAAGGTGGCAATGGTAGTGCACTTTGATAATTGAGTTTTTGTAAATAGATATTGAAAGAGTTTTAGAGGAGGCCAATTCCTCAATATTCATATATGGATTATCTATTCAATCTGTATTAATCTACATGCCATGATGTCTTGTAGATAGATTGAACCAAAAAATTAGTTGAGACAAAGCATTGTGTTTAATTATATTGAGTCTGATGGAATCATTAACCACCCAACAATAATAGAGTAATAATATGGAATTTCAAATCCAAGAGTCTATACTCCTTGATAATTGGGCGCTTGTCCATCACCCCAATTGATGAAGACATGCACCTATTACTTGGGATAATTATTTATTTACTGCACTTTCAGGGGTATTTATAAGATCTATTTTTGTTTGATGAATCTAGAAACCCATGCACTTTATGATTAAAAATACTAGCAATATGATGACCAAATCATATGCTACAAATAAAAAAAGCTAAAAATAGATCTCTCAAAACATTATTGCATTTGATTGGTGATCATATTGTTGCAAACCAATCAAGGAAAATAGGTTACTATATTATTTTCCTTAGAGAGGGAATAACAATGTCATCCCAAGTGTTGAATTTTTTGGTTGTAACCATAATATTAATCTAAAGTCCAACATTTCACATGCAATATTTGGCTAATTGAAATTTCAATCTTTGTCCATACTTAAGTAATTCATGCTTGACAATCTAAAATTAACAACATTTCAATAGATCTAGAAGTATCTCACGAAATAAAGTTGTGTTTAATGAAATCCCAAAATATGTTTCCTTACTTTCCCTTACATCAAATTCCACCCAAAATTTTAAACTATATCAAAGTTACTCAGAGTTGAAGTGCATAGAAAAATTCAATACCCGAGTTTTGTCTCTTGGTATCATGCAACATTTCCATTAAAAATGAGACTTATCTTGATTTTAACTTTTTCCTTATGAAAATAATTTTTATGATGAAAAACTTATATGCTACTAATAAATTAGGTTAAAAACATATCTATAAAAACATTCACTTGATAGGTAGTATAGGAGTTGATTAATACCATTGCACACCAATTATGGAAATGAATTTCTATATTCTCTTCTCAACAGGGAATAATAATGTTCTCAAAAGTGCAATTTTTTCAATAATCCAAAATTACTAGCTTCTTTTTAATGTAAACATAATTTTAATATCAAATTCAACATTTCAAAAGTAATATTCCTCTTATTAAAATTTCAATTTTATTGTAAACTTAATTACTTAAAACTTTAGTATCTACATTAGAATTTCAATTTTATTGTAAACTTAATTACTTAAAACTTTAGTATCTACATTTAAATAAATACAAGTTTCTTTATCAAACAAAACAAAATATGAAATTTAGTAGAATCCATTCTTAACTTGTTTCTACAAAATCATATTCCATCAAACTATAAATTATATCCAAGTTCCTCCCAATTTATGTACATATCCACAAACATAGTTTACAAAATCATATCCCATCAAAACTATAAATTATATCCAAAATCATCCCATTTATGTACATACCAACTATCATAATTAAGTCGCAAAAGCTCATTTAACCATACGTGATCAAGCTAATGGTTGTGCCTTGCTATTTTTAATCATAAAAAGGATAAAATTTATCACTGTAAGTACATGTAGTATTCAATCAAACAGTTTAGCATAAATATCACACTTTTAAAATTAAAAAAATTATAATAAAATTAAACTTGAAAGTTTAGTTTTACAAATTAATAGTAAAGTTTTACATTTTAATATTGAATATCGAATACAAATTGTTCAGATCTCGTGCGGGTCGTAGTATGCGTCCGGAGATCTGGGAGATCTAGCAGGCCATGTCCATTTGCCATTTGCACTTTTGACTAAGCCTTTATTTCCTTCGTCCCACCAATAGGATGGGATATGAAGGCTGTCGATCAACAAATCGCAACTCTTGTTGACAAGAGCTGGATCTCTACCTGAAGATTTGAACGACTTGTTCTCCCCATCATAGCCATCGAGTAAATGG
>JZKD02S1909529.1:568286-585877 GCA_000966675.3 Picea glauca
AAGGGGCATTAACGACGAAAGGATAAGATAAGGTAATAAATGGGTAGGTAGGGAAGTAAATGAGGGGGAAGTCGGTGAAGGAGGAATATGGAGGGGAAGGAGGTTTACGGGAGGACATTCTACATGAGATGGGGGATTGATTTTTGGGGGCTCTCATGGATTTGCAGAGAGGAGTTGAATTTTGGAGTCAGATTGGATCAATAGAGGCACCGGTTTGCTGGAGGTTTTGGGCACGGGGCCAGGATATCCATATGATATCCTGGAGCTAGGTAGTTGTCCTAGTTAACAGGGAGGATAGTAGGTTTGGGAAGTGTTGGTCAGTGCATCAAGCAACAGGAAGGAAGGTAAGAACAAGGCGAATTAGCATCAGAACCAGGTAATTTAAATTGTGTATTTGTTTTAATTTTTCTATAAAATTTTATTATTGTTGATAAATCTATATGTGAATGTGATGCGAATGTGCTCAATTAAAGAAAATTTTGAATTTTGCTAATTTTCTCAATATAGAGGAATTATTGAACTTTACTATTATGTTAATAGAATTAATGGATGTTTAATTTATTTGGCTATTACAGGGAATCTAGGGACACCTAGGAGTGATTCTAGGAGTAACTCTAGGTGGGTGAGGGAAATAAAGATAATTACTTAATTAAAAAAATTAATTTATGGAGGAATGTAGGGGATGGGGGACACTTGTACGGAGAGGAAATTTTAGGAATTTATTTTTAAAACTTTAATTAAATGATATTTTAGGAAGGAATGGAGGTTCAAAACTCTATAAAATAAAGGGACGAGAAGGAGGAAGGATAATCTTCTGTTTGCGTAACGTTATGGTATAGAAATAGCGACTTGAATGATTTACTTGTGGGGAGTTGGGATACCAAGCTTGGAGAGGAGTGGTAGCTTGGCCTTGTGAGGTGAGTTGGGAGCTAGATGAAACCTTTAGATAGTGTGTGTGGCCCCTTTGCGGCTCAGGGGGATAAGGGGGAAGAAGAGTACCCCTAGCGTTGGTTGGGAGGTACCGGTGTAGTCTCGACGGTCGGCGAGCGGGAATTGCATGGAGCACGGGACGCCAATCGGAGCGGGCGAACCAACAATGGTACACTTTCTTAGTTTGAATGATAGAATGTTGTAGGATGTATGTTTTATATTTTCATGTGTATTGGGTAGGTAAATTGTTGTCTGGTTTCATGACTGAAATTTTTATAGCCTGGCTGAATGATTGGTTGATTGATTTCCATGAACTTCGTATTCCCGCATGACATGACCACCCTGTGTGTTGATTGTGACCTTGAGGTTGTTATCCTTTGTCCGTAGCTCACCAGTCCTCGCCTGAGCAGTCGGCCAAGAGCCTGATCTACGGTCGTTGCCTTAGCGTTAAAATACCTATGGATCTCAACGCCCTGCTTTTCTGTGCGAGCATGGTAAAGAGAAGGCGAACCTTCAGCCATCTACCTATGTGGATGTACTTGCCTGATTGTTGACTTATGTCCTTTAGTACGACCTTGGATTTTGGATTATTTGGTTTCCTTGTTGTTTATTCAGCGTCTCGACTGATAGAACTCCTATGATCCCTTCAATAATTTATCCTTTGGCTTTGGCGTTCTCTTACTATTGTCAGCTTGTTTATATTGGTATCTCGAGATGTAAAAAGATTAAACTTCCATATGCGTTGGGTTCTTCTTGGATTTTCTTGTTTTTATTACCTCTGCGATTAAATTTATGTAACATATGTAAAACTATTACCTCTTCCATTGTAATTGGGCAATGGATGTAAAATATGACTTCAACATTTGTAATTATGTGAAAGATGTAAATATTACTCCTGCGATTGTAGATATATAATGGATGTAAATTATTACCTCTATGTTTTCCATTATGTAATAGATGTAACAGGGTTACCTCTACGTTTGTTTCATATCATGATGGATAAATTTTACCTTGCATTTGGTCTTGGGTAAATTGTAACTCAGTGGATAAATTTTACGCTACGTTGGGTCTTGGGTAAATTGTAACTCTGTGATGGTAATCTGCGAGATTGAAACCTGGTAAATGTGTGCCACCATACCACTACGAATCGTAACCATGTCTGTTCATGACACCTTTACCGTCTGCAATTTTTACACCTGGCCAATGATTTGATTTTCATCTCAACCTGTTTCGGAGCAACTTTTGGGTCTGGGACTCCATCCACCTGGTCAGGGATTCCCTTTCTTTGGAATTTTTTTTTTCAGTGTCTTATGGTCTGAGTGCCACTAAGAACACCTTTTGATTTATGTATGGCTTGAAGCCTGAGACACGTAGTACACGGTCTCTTGCCCCTTGTGGGCTCTCTCCTGCACACATTGTTTGGGCTGTCTCATGACCTAGCATGCGTTGTCACATCATCTGTGGCTTTCAATTGTAAGATGAAGTGATTATACGCCCATTATATTTTTATTTTCCTTCTCGCAAAGTCATTTCTAAAATTAGTTCTGGAAAATTGTTTCTGGCAATTCGTTTCTGGCAAATTCATTTGTAAAATCGGTTCGATAAAATTGTTTCTGGCAATTCATTTCTGGCAAATTCGTTTGTAAATTCGTGCTCTGATTTAATGGCATACCCCTTCCTTTCTCGTTTCAGATCCTTAATGCTCACGCTCATCCCTTCAGATCAGGTTACTGAAACTTCCCTTCTTTGTAATCCATGCCCTAATCTCCTCACACACAACTTATTTGTCACGCGCTATATTCATTCAGACTAGGACATCATTGAGGGTGGTCCGGTCGTGTTTTGAGTTTCATTGCTTTCACAAAAAAAGGGAATTGATGTTAGAACCCAACTCAAATAGAAATCAGTCAATGGTTTCCTTGAAATTTCTAATTCACCACAATAATGCCTTAGTTTTGCATTGCTTTAAATTCCAATCGTATTATGTATTGTGTTAATTCGGTATCACTTTAATTCTGTGTTGATTTTAGCATTTTGTATTGATTTTATTTTGTTTTTATTAATTTATGTATTGCTTTAATTCTAATTCGGTGCAACAATGCTTTAATTCGGTGAGGCTTGTAAAGATTTAAATTCGGTATGGCTTTAACACAGCGACCTGTTTATAGTTGAGTAATGCTTTAAATTTTGCAATGATTAACAGTTAAAGCGGTGATCCTTTATATTTTAGTAATGCCTTATAAATTAGTATTGCATGGCTGGTGTTGATTGTCAATTTGCATTGATTCTAGTAAGTCCTTCTTAAATTGATTCTCATATATGGCAAGTTAACACTATTAAATGTAATGGAATATAGCTACACAAAGAGGGTAGTATGGTGAAGAGTTTTATTATTATTTTAAATGAGGTAATAAACAATTACATAATTGATCATAGTTATAGTGATGAAAACAATTATTGTTATGTGACATATTAAGATAATATATTAAATAAATATACAGAATTGAATCAAATAAATTTTTACAATTTCATTTTGATATTTGAATATGGTAAAAATAAAAATATCACATCATTATAAGTGTTGTAAGTCTAAATATTTGAAAGTAATATAAATATAAAATTGTATAAGTTATGTTTTATATCATTAATAATCATACCTTAAAAGAAGATGTTCATATTTAACATTTTTAAATAAAAAGTTATTAAATTTGTGTATCCTACATATTACATAGTTTATTGAGAGAGATAAATAAGCAAAAGCTATGAAAACTCTGGAGATAGTCCTGAGAATTGAAATTATACCATAGAAATGATTGTAGAGATTAAAACAAGGAAAGTAAGCATCTAAATATCAATAAAAACAATATGGTTATTGTAGTTAAGTTTTATTAGGGAAATTGTTTAGCAATATATCTATGCATGCAATTAATACAAGGATACTAAGGACCTTGTATGAAAAAGTTTGGTTAAATAAGCCGTGTTCTTATTCTTAGGTTACTATTAGTAAAACCAAGCAGTTAATATTAATATAAAGATATGAAAGACCATGTAGGAAAAATAATTTGGTGTAATGGAGTATGTTCTTATTCTTATATTATTATTAGTAAAAACAAGATTATAAGGATAAATATAAAATATTTATTAAATGCTAAAATTCCATTTTAGTAACTAATTATTTGTGTTGACTCATAGAGAGTTATGAATTTTATTTTACATTAATATTGTTGAAAATATAGCAAAAACAAGATTATAAATATATCTCTTAGGTATAAAATATTTATTAAAGATAAAAATTATTTTCTAGTAAGAAAATACTTTTATTGCACTTACAAAAAAAAAAATATTGCACTTATCACGTGATGCTTGTCATCGTAACGAAATGTCCGACTGTTACATATGGTGTCAGAGCGGGTTAAACCCGCGACTTGGGATCGCTACGGCTTTCGTTGATATGATTGATTATATTGTTGTTGATCGAGTTGACTTGTCTGCGTACAGGTAATAATGGTTAGAGGATGTCGCGGAGGAAGACGACGGGGTGCTAGGGGAGGGGCCGCGACACCTCCAGTAGCATCCACACCTAAGGGAGCTAACCCCCAGGGAACCTAGCAGGTTGTCGGGCAGGAGCAGATAGTAGTTGGTGATGTGGTCGGAATGATGAGATCTTTTCAGTGCATATCCGAGGCACTGAGCAGCTGTTTGGATAGAGATGAGGCCATAGCGTCGGCACCCACTGAGATTCTGCTGCGCTCTCCGGTCAATACTGGTAGCATTCATCGTGAACTCGAGAAGGTCAAATTTCCCAAGTTCTTTGGTGCCCCTAACGGCGCAGCCGCTGAGGCATGGTTGGAGAACATGGCGATGTGCTTTGCCCTTCATGATTATACCTCCAACATGAAGGTCCACATGGAGGTCTTTCAACTGAAGGGGATCTCTCTTCTATGGTGGAAGACGCTCCTACCGCAACTGAACATGGTCGTCGAAGACGTGTCATGGGAATTGTTCGAGGAACGGTTCCGAGAGAGGTATCTTTCAGAGGAATTCATTGAGCGTCAGCTCAATGAGTTCAATGCCTTATGATAGGGAGCTCGTACAATGCCCGAGTATGAGGCACGTTTTATGGAGTTTCTCTGGTATGCTCCACACATTAACACTGAGAAACTTAAGATCAACAGGTTCGTGTTCGGCCTTAATGGTAGTCTGCGTGAAAAGGTTAGAATTTTGATGCCTCAAACCTTGAACGATGTCGTCCAAAAGGATCTCATAGCAGAGGAGGAGCTTATCAGCGGGGGTCATACCAGGACTCTAGTGAGACCAGCAGGGTAGGTTTCATCGGGAGCACAACAGCGTCAGACACCAGCCAGACATACACCGGGATATCAAGGCTTCCAGAAGGGATCCACTTTCACTACACCTTGTCGACCGACACCTCAACAGTGGACACCTTATCGGGGACCACAAGATCAGCAACAGCGTCGACCGCAGTAGCAGCAGTTTAGGCCTATTCAGCAGAACAGACTAGGATTCCAGGCCGGCGGGCCGTCATCTTCTACTTCGAGTACCAAGACTACTGGGCCGAAGAAGGGGTGTTGGACGTGTGGGGAGCCACACTACCAACGCAACTTCCCTGTGGAGAGGACCCGAGATTCCGGGTCAGCCGGACCCACTACCGTGGGAGATATGGACAAGGCCCATAAGATTCATGTAGTGGTGAATAACCACCAGGAAGAGCACCAATCGACTGTGATCGAGACGAAAGGGATCGTTACTGACCAGACCCTTAGTATTTTGATAGATCTCGGTGCTACCAAGAGTTTCATTTCTGGTGCAGCGCTAAAAATGATTAAGGTAAAGGCAGTCGAACAGGACGAGTTCAACTTCGTGCAGATGGCTTCGGGAGCCAAACAGAAGTTTGGAGGAAAGGTTACGGGTTGTGTCCTTAACCTGGGAGAGTTTGTCACGAGGGCGAACCTGTACGTCACGATCTTAGGATCTTATGATGTCGTGATTGGTATGGACTGGTTGGAATCACATGAGGCGACACTAAACTGTAATAAAAAACAATTGAGCTTGGTCGATGAAGAGGGACAAAGATGTGTGATTGTAGGACGGAACCAAGGAGCTTCCCTGAGGTTCGTCTCTTCCTTGCAACTTTGGAAGATCATGGGCAAGGGGTGCAATATTTATGCGATCCTTGCGTTAAACGAAAAGGGAGTAGTAGAAGGTTTAGAACACCTTTCGGTGGTGAGAGAGTTTGTGGACATGATTCCGGAGGAGTTACCTGGGATGTCACCAGAGAGGGAGTTGGAGTTTACCGTAGACCTAAAACTGGGGACTAAACCGATAGCAAGAATGCCTTATCAGATGTCGACCTCGGAGTTATAAGAGCTGAAAATGCAACTGAAGGAGTTTTTGGACCTAGGACTAATACATCCTAGTGTGTCACCGTGGGGTGCACTTGTTATTTTCATACAAAAGAAGGACGGATCGTGGCAGATTTGCATTGACTATCATTAATTGAACAAGGCTACGATCAAGAATCAGTATCCATTGTCAAGAATTGATGACCTGTTCGATCAAATGAAGGGTGTGACGGTGTTCTCCAAGATCGATCTGCGATTAGGGTATCACCAGGTACGGATCAAGGAGGATGAAGTCCCTAAGACCGCATTTAAGACATGGTTTGGATATTATGAGTTTACTGTTTTACCATTTGTACTAACAAACACCCCAGGGGTATTTATGAGTTTGATGAATAGGGTGTTCTGCGAGTACTTGGACAAGTTCGTCCAAGTGTTCATTGACAATATTTGATTTAGTCTCGTACGACGGAGGATCATGATGAGAAATTGTGCTTGGTACTACGATGTTTGCAAGAGCACAAATTTTATGGGAAGTTGTCGAAATGCTCATTTTATCAATCAAATATTCACTACTTAGGGCATGTCATCTCTGACGAAGGCATTGTCATGGATCCAGCCAAGGTCAAGGCTATTATGGAATGGCCTGAGCCTACGAATGTCTCGAAAGTGCATAGCTTCATGGGTTTAGCAGGATACTATCGACGGTTCGTCGAGGGATTTTCAAAGATAGATAATACGATCATGGAGATGCAGAAGAAGAACAAGAAGTTTGTTTGGACCGAGAAATGCACAGAAGTGTTTCATAGGCTCAAGGAATTGTAGACAACCGCATTGATACTAAAGGTCCTAGATGTGGACGTGGATTTCCTAGTATGCACTGATGCATCCAAGGAAGGCTTAGGCAGAGTCTTGATGCAAGACAAATGAGTGATTGCTTACATTTCAACGAAACTTAGAAGGCATGAGGAGAACTACACGATGCATGATTTGGAGTTGTTAGCCATCGTATATGCCTTGAAGGTTTGGAGACACTACCTTGTTGGACGAAAATTTGAACTAAAGACTGATCATTGTGGACTACAACACATTTTTGCGCAAAGCGACCTGAATGCGCGACAACGACGTTGGTCAGAATTTCTTAGCAAGTATGACTTTGAGATTACTTACAGAAAGGGAATAGTAAACCAAGTGGCGGGTGCATTGAGTTGGAGACCACGTATCTTTTCAGTATTGCCTCTTCAGACGAATCTACGTGAAAAGATTCTAACTTTACAGCGTGACAATGACTGGTACAAAGAGGTTGAGGGTTTTATCGGACAAAACACAATGATGGTACCATGATTTGAGGGATTTTCATTTGACAGTGATGGTTTATTGAGGTTTAAAGGTTGGATTTACGTACCGCCAAATGACGAGTTGAGGATGTTGATCCTGAGCGAGGCTCATAAAGCAGTTTACATGGCTCACCCGGGAGTCACGAAGATGAGGGCAGACCTTAAACCCTTATTCTTCTAGAAGGGAATGAAGGTAGACATAGTCAACTATGTGGCCAGATGTCTAGAATGTCAACAGGTAAAGGCTGAACATAGACACCCAATAGGATTACTACAACCGCAGGCTATTTCGGAATCAAAATGGGAGGTTATTTCGATGGATTTTATTGTTGGATTTCCCCTGACGGCAAGGAGACATGACTCAATTTTCATAGTAGTAGACACTCTGATGAAGAGTGCTCACTTTATTCCTGTGCATACGATGTATCAGGCACCTGACATAGCTAGAGTTTTCTTCAGTGAGATTGCGAGGCTGCATGGCATGCCTAAGAAGATTATCTTCGATCGGGGATCGGTGTTTACTAGACGATTCTGGATGAGTTTCCAACAGGCCTTGGGAACCCAACCTAAATTTAGTACTGCGTATCACCAGGAGACTGACGGGTAGACTGAACGAACAAACCAAAACTTGGAGGACATGTTGCGTATGTATGTGATGGACCAACAAAAGCGTTGGGAAGAATTCTTGCCACTAGTAGAGTTCACTTACAACAACAGTTACCAGAGCACCATTAAAATGGCGCCTTTCAAGTTTTTTTATGGGCGACCGTGTCAGACACCTTTGAGTTGGGATCGACTTGAGGATAGGGTCCTGGTGGGAATAGGAGTGATCCAAGAAATGGAATATCAAATGCAAACAATAATACAAAGGATTAAAAAAGTGCAGGATCTACATAAGAGTTATGCCGATGCACGTCGCGTCGACCGTAGTTACGAGGTCAACGATCGAGTCTTCTTGCAGGTTAAACCGCATAAGAGTTCGATCAAGTTTGGGAATGGAGCTAAACACTTTCCTAGGTTCATGGGACCTTTCAAGATTGTGGAGAGAAAGGGGCCCGTGGCCTATCAACTAGCCTTGCCTAATTCCTTGAGGCGTATGCACGATGTTTTTCATGTATCTGTTTTGAGACATTATATTAGTGATCCTACACATGTTATTGACATGAGTTCCTTGTAGGTATCGGATGGGGGGGTGCTCACGGCTGAGCCAGTCCACATCTTGGATCATCGTGTTCGATAGCTACGACGTCGAACAGTAGATCAGGTCAAGGTCCAGTGGGACAATTATAGTCTGCACTCGATGACCTAGGAGGATGCATATGATATGCGCCAACAGTTTCCATTTTTGTTTGATAGATAGACATATGATACTGTGATACACTTATTTCAGCATTTATACTGCAAAACTTCGGGGCGAAGTTTAGACCAAGAGGGGGTGTATGTAACATCCCTCTTTGGTGAACTGAGCAAAATTATTCTTTGAGGACACTTGCTCGCAAGTGATCCAGATTATTATGCTATTAAAACATTTGAATTTGATTATGATGCGTTATGGGTAGATGACATGTTGTTTTACTACATTGACATAGGCAGGTGCTATTGACTCGGTTTTACTAAGTGTGCAGGGTTTTGGACCTCGCGGATGCCGAGGCATCGATGAACCCCTTGGACTTCGGATCGAGTCAGGGAGTGTGCCATTGGGGTTTGATTTTTTACTTTGATATTAGTGTATATGACTAGATGATATGATATGGATATGTTCTGACATGATTTGTTGATGATGCAGGCTAACGATAGCTTTCCAACCAGACTCACATATGGAGTAAAGGGGTCACACACTACTACCAGAGAGGTTGAGGGAGAGGTGTGGATGGCAGCCCTGCCACAACCTACTAGCACTCTCGTTGTGGCTGGAACTATAGGTTAACGATTACCTAGTTCCAGAGGACCCATGATGCCGTGAGGGAAGGCTGCGATAGTCACTCACGATGATTCTAAGGGGAGCGCAATAAGGCGGGGGCCTTATTCCTTAGAATCCCTTAGTCTCCCACAAGTTCACCTGGCAGAGTGTTGACTCCAGGGGTTATTGATGTCTACTAATCAGTCAAGAGGTGAGTGGCACCCTTGGAGCACATTGTGCGTCCTAAAGGGCGCGTCGCGCAAGGGAATAGATGAGGCGAGTGGCACCCTTGGAGCACCTAGTGCATCCTGAAGGACACGTTGTATTGATGATGATAGAGGGATGAACCTAGATGACCCTAAGACAAATAACAAGTTAAGAAAATTTAAAACAGTTTCGCTAATTAAATGTCTCCCAGTACAAAAAATAAGTTCTATGTCTAAAATTTCGCTAGGGGTAAAAGTTTGTCTACCTTAAAAAAAAATAATAAATAAAAAATATATATATATATATAAAATAAAATAAAATAAAATAATAAAATTTAAAATAAAAACCACTTAAGTAATAATTATGGTGTTCATAAAATTTTGTAACATAAAGGGAGTAAGAAATTAAATTATTCAAAAGAAATAACATATGTGGGTATAAAAAGTAAAGAGGAGATTAATTATTTTATCTTTTGATAATTTAAAAAGATACTAAGTTAATGATAAAAGGGAAAAGGGGTTAAGTTCCACACCTGCCTTTTTGAGTTCTAAGAAAAAGGGGAAAGAGGGAAAGTAAAAAAAATAGGAAACAAGGGAAAAGAGGTAACCTAAAAAGGAAAAAGGGAAACTTAAGGGAAAAAGCAGGAAGTCAACTTAGTAAAGAATCTACATTTAAGAGCCTTCTAATTTTAAACTGAATTAGCAATTTCATAATAGGGAAAGCCTTTAAAACCTGTTAGCGAATCTAGGGACACCTAGGACTGATTCTAGGAGTAAATCTAGGTGGGTGAGGGAAATAAAGATAATTACTTAATTAAATAAATTAATTTATGGAGGATTGTAGGGGATGGGGACACTTGTACGGAGAGGAAATTTTAGGAATTTATTTTTAAAACTTTAATTAAATGAGATTTTAGGAAGGAAGGGAGGTTCAAAACTCTATAAAAGAAAGGGAGGAGAAGGAGGAAGGATCATATTTTGTTTTTGTAACGTTACGCTACAGAAATAGCGACTTGACTGATTTACTTATGGGTAGTTGGGATACCCAGCTCGGAGAGGAGTGATAGCTCCACCTTGCGAGGCGAGATGGGAGCTAGACGAAACCTCTGGATAGTGTGTGTGGCCCCTTTGCGGCTCGGGGGCCTAAGGGGGAAGAAGAGTACCCCTAGCGTTGGTTGGGAGATACCAGTGTAGTCTCAACGGTCATTGAGCGAGAGTTGCACGGAGCATGGGACGCCAATCGGAGCGGGTGAACTGACAATGGTACGCTTTCTTAGTTTGAATGATAGAATGTTATAGGATGTATGTTTTAGATATGCTTGTGTATTGGGTAGGTAAACTGTTGTCTGGTTTCATGACTGAAATTTTAATAGCATGGCTGAATGATTGGTTGATTGATTTCCGTGACCTTCGTCTTCTCGCATGTCGTGACCACCCTATGTGTTTATTGTGAACTTGAGGTTGTTATCCTTCATCCCTAGCTCACCAGTCCTCGCCTAAGCAGTCATCCAGGAGCTTGATCTACGGTCATCGCCTTAGTGTTAAAAGACCTATGGATCTCAACGCATTGTTTTTTTGTGCGAGGATGGTGAAGTGAAGGTGAACCTTGAGCCGTCTAGCTGTGTGTATGTCCTTTCTTGATTGCTGACTTATGTCCTTCAGTACAACCTTGGCTTTTGGATTGTTTGGCTTCCTTGTTGTTTATTCAACGCCTTGACTAATAGAAGTCCCGTGATCCCTTCGATAAGTTATCCTTTGGCTTTGACATTCTCTTACTATTGTCAACATGTTTATATTGGCATCCCGAGATGTAAAAAGATTAAACTTCCATCTGTGTTGGGTTCTTGTTGGATTGTCTTGTTTTTATTACCTCTGTGATTAAATTTATGTAACAGATGTAAAAGTATTACCTCTGCCATTGTAATTAGGTAATGGATGTAAAATATGACTTCTGCATTTGTAATTATGTGAAAGATGTAAATATTACTCCTGAGATTGTAGATATATAATGGATGTAAATTATTACCTCTGTGTTTTCCATTATGTAATAGATGTAACAGGGTTACCTCTGTGTTTGTTTCATATCATGATCGATAAATTTTACCTTGCATTTGGTCTTGGGTAAATTGTAACTCAGTGGATAAATTTTACGCTACGTTGGGTCTTGGGTAAATTGTAACTCTGTGATGGTAATCTGCGATATTGAAACCTAGTAATTGTGTGCCACCATACCACTATGAATCGTAACCATGTTTGGCCATGACACCTTTACCGTCTGCAGTTTTTACACCTGGCCAACGATTTGATTTGCATCTCAACTTGTTTCAGAGCAGATTTTGGGTCTGTGACTCCATCCACCTGGTCAGGGATTCCCTTTCTTTGCAAAATTTTTTTTTCCAGTGTCTTGTGGTTGGAGTGCCACTCAGAACACCTTTTGTTTTATGTATGGCCTGAAGCCTGAGACACGTAGTGCACGGTCTCTTGCCCCTTGTGGGATCTCTCCTGGATGCCTTGTTTGGGTTGTCTCATGACTTGGTATGCGTTGTCACATTGTCCGTGGATTTCAGTTGTAAGCTGGAGTGATTATACACCCATTATATTTTTATTTCCCTTCTGGCAAATTCGTTTGTAAAATCGGTTCTGGAAAATTGTTTCTAGCAATTCATTTCTGGCAAATTCGTTTGTAAAATCGGTTCTGTAAAATTGTTTCTGGCAATTCGTTTTTGGCAAATTCGTTTGTAAATTTGTGCTCTTCTTTAATGGAATATCCCTTCCTTGATCGTTTCAGATCCTTAATGCTCACTCTCATCCCTTCAGATCATCTTATCAAATATTCCCTGCTTCGTAATCCACGCCCTAATCTCCTCACGCATAGCTTAACTGTCGCACATTGTATTCTCTCAGACTAGGACTTCATTGAGGGTGGTTCAGTCGTGTTCTGAGTTTCGTTGCTTTCACAGAAAAAGAGAATTCATGTCAGAACTCGACTCAAATAGAAATCAGTCAATGGTGTCCTTGAAATTTCTAATTCGCCACAATAATGCCTTAGTTCTGCATTGCTTTAAATCCCAATCGTATTCTGTATTGTGTTAATTTGGTATCACTTTAATTATGTGTTGTTTTTAGCATTTTGTATTGCTTTTATTTTTTTTTGCTTAATTTATTTATTGCTTTAATTCTAATTCAGTGCAGCGATGCTTTAATTCGGTGAGGCTTGTAATGCTTTAAATTCGGTATGGCTTTAATGCAGCAATCCGTTTATAGTTGAGTAACGCTTTAAATTTTGCAATGCTTAACGGTTAAAACAACGATCCTTTATATTTTAGCAATGCCTTATAAATTAGTATTGCATGGCCGATGTTGGTTGTCAATTTGAATTGATTCTGGTAAGTCCTTCTTAAATTGATTCTCATATATGGCAAGTTAACATTATTAAATGTAATGGAATATAGCTACACAAAGAGGGTAGTATGGTGAAGAGTTTTATTATTATTTTAAATGAGGTATTAAAAAATTACATAATTGATCATAGTTATAATGATGAAAACAATTATTGTTATCTGACATATTAAGATAATATATTAAATAAATATACAAAATTGAATCAAATAAATTTTCACAATTTCATTTTGATATTTGAATATGGTAAAAATAAAAGTATCACATCGTTATAAGTGCTGCAAGTCTAAATATTTGAAAGTAATATAAATATAAAATTGTATAAGTTATGTTTTATATCATTAATAATCATACCTTAAAAGAAGATGTTCATATTTAACATTTTTAAATAAAAAGTTATTAAATTTGTGTATCCTACATATTACATAGGTTATTGAGAGAGATAAATAAGCAAAATCTATGAAAACTCTAGAGATAGTCCAGAATTGAAATTATACCATAGAAATGAATGTAGAGATTAAAACAAGGAAAGTAAGCATCTAAATATTAATAAAAATGATATGGTTAGTGTAGTTAAGTTTTATTAGGGAAATTGTTTAGCAATATATCAATGCATGAAATTAATACAAGGATATGAAGGACCTTGTATGAAAAGGTTTTGTTAAATAAGGCGTGTTCTTATTCTTAGGTTACTATTAGTAAACCAAGGTGTTAATATTAATATAAAGATATGAAAGACCGTGTAGAAAAACGAATTTGGTGTAATGGAGTATGTTCTTATTCTTATATTATTATTAGTAAAAACAAGATTATAAGGATAAATATAAAATATTTATTAAATGCTAAATTTCCATTTTAGTAACTAATTATTTGTTTTGACTGGTAGAGAGTGATAAATTTTATTTTACATTAATATTGTTGAAAATATAGCAAAAACAAGATTATAAATATATCTCTTGGGTATAAAATATTTATTAAAGATAGAAATTATTTTCTAGTAAGCAAATACTTTTATTGCGCTTACAAAAAAAAAATATTGCACTTATCACGTGAGGCTTGTCGTTGTAACGAAATGTCCAATTGTTACACCACCAAACTGTATATACAGAAAAGCCACAATTACTTGTCCCAATCACCCCCTAGCCTAACCATGACTCCATAAGGACATACTGAGCATCATTCTTTAGCTGTTGTCTCTTTGTACAGTTCAGAAAATCATTTTCCTAACACCACTTTTTCTCATAAAAAAAAATAGTCATTTCCACAGCATACTAAGCAACATCCTACATCACACATATGTTGTATATATTTCATTTTCCATTGCCTACAAATTTTCCATCCATTTCCCTCCTTATATTTATAAATCCTTGATTTTTAGGGTCTTCTAGTGACACAACTCAACTTTTGACACTTGTAAAAATAAGCTCTGAGTTAACTCAAACATGTTCCCCGCTCATGGAGTTATAGTCAACTACTTTTAACCCAGTTGTTCCACTTGTTTTCCCGCATTTAATTTATAAAAAAATGTGTCTCATACATATGTCCCTCAAAAGAGGATAGTTGGAAAGTCAAACTCTTTCCCAACAGTCAAAAAAATAATAATTAAATCCTTTCACAAATTCAAATGTGAATTTCCATAAATGGTTATGAGATGGAGGACTGTGTAGCAGCCTCCCAGGCATTGGACTATTTCATGGTGGATAAAGTTCTCCTTAATTTTGGACATGGATTTATTCTTATGTTCATACCTTTTGGGACTTTACGGGTACCTTCCATTGTCATTGATCAAGAGAAGGAAATCAATGTAACACATTTCTTATTGAGTCTCGTTGACATAATCCTACGTTTTATGGGAGTGGGATGGCTAGTTGGTTTATGAGAGTGGATGTAAATAATAGATTAAAATATTTATATTTATAGAAGTTTCCCTTATTCCAAGCCATTTTTATAAAAACAAAGACATGTTTTTATTGCAACACATGTGAAAAGAGAATAAATGACTAATAAGAAAAAATGTAAATGTATAAATAACATATTTATTATATGTTTATATTTATATATTTTCAGATAATAAAATATTTATAGCCATGGTTGGAGAAAGGTATTGAACTTGGGTCCCTTAGCAAGGGAAACCCACACCTTAACCGTTTGAGATAACAAAAATTAACACTATTTTTTAAAATATTATAATAAACAAAAACACAAATTAAAAAAATCTTGTAATGTAGCCATTGGGTTAATGTTTTTGGAAGGTGTGAAAGACTTTTCAAAAGCTACTAGTGTGTCTTGAGCATTATTTTATTGATCATTACACACAGAGATGCATTAACCTTAGTTGTTTTGTTAACAATTAGTAATACTCTAATTTTACTTTAAAATATTACTATCTTTTGTGATCAATTATTTCATTTCCCTCTTATGTCAAGATAATGAGTGGATGCACCATTGCAAACTATTTTGACCATCACTTTATTGATTTTATTATTAATTTCTTTGATTATATTGAAACTATGTGATTGAAAGGATTATATTAAGACTATATGTCAAGACAATGAGTGGATGCACCATTGCAAACTATTTTGACCATCATTTTATTGATTTTATTATTAATTTCTTTGATTATATTAAAATTATGTGATTGAAATGATTATATTGTAAGTGTGTGAATGAAATTAGTATGTATAGTGATTTTTTTTTCTCCATGTTTAAGAATATATACAAAAGAATATTGTTTTTTGATATTATTGTGAATGATATGTATTAATAATGGTAAACCCATTTTTAGTAGAAGCAAAAATACTTTTGATGAAGTATTACTTTAGCACTAAAATTCTTTAAAGGTTTGAATATCATATTGCATTACATAACTGATTTCACATTAATATAAATAGTTGTATATGTTCCTTGTCGTTAGAATAACTATTCATAATGAATTTAATTATATTTTGATGAATCATATTGTAATATATCGTTACCACACATGGGATAAGAAGGATAGGTTGCTACTTCACTCATGTGACAAATAAGCATCAAGGAATTAAACTTGAAAGTGGATGGTTACTCTGGTTAAAATGTCACTTTGTTATGATTTTTGATATAGTATTGCATTATTTTATTGTAACAAAAACTAGTTAGGAAAAATGGATTGTTTCTTGATTCTCATGACAATGAAACATCTATTAGGATATTTAAACAACTAATAATGAATTAACATCAACTTGATAGAACGTGCCTTTAGGTAACATCCTTAATATGCATTATTATTTGTTTGTATTTATACAATCTGATGGTCAGAATGCATTCTAAACATAAAGTAATTCAATGGTTCATATTTTCCTAAATATTAATGGCTATATTGATGCATGTATTAACACTCGATTCTTCCATGATCTCTATTTAAAGATCGTTGATGGTCATTTGTTGATCATTGATTGTGATAAATTCATTTGTAAAATCATTTTGGGGTCATGGATTGTTTCCCTATTTGATACTTTTAACCACATAATAAAATGGTGTATTAAAATTTGATCTACTTGTATGAGTGGATTCTTAGGGTGTTCGACCTATGTAGAAATGCCCTATTTGTCAAAAAAAGCATCAGAACTAGTATGCAAAATTTCTCCCATTGTTGATCCAGATCATGAACTTGTGTTCTTGCACGCATAAAAATATTTATGGGTTTTATTGTTGTTGTAATTTATGGGCTAAGTGGGATATTCCATTGTTTGTGGATTATTTCTTTCAGTTGGAAACACTTTCTAATGAACCCTGTCATTAGGAAAACAAGCCTCGCATAACAAGTACAAAATTTCTATTATATTTTTTTGCAGGAAATTAATAATGACATTACACTCAACATCACAACATGACGACGAACTCAATGCATGAAATTCACACAACATACAACATCACAACCTAGCATACTAGCACATCATGCAACTGGAATCAACATACAACACACAATCAAATGAAGAATTGTAACATCCCGCTCTTGGGCACACTGAGCAAACTTATTCTTTGAGGACACTTGCTCGCAAGTGATCTGGATTATTATACTATTAAACAATGATTTTGATTATGAGGCATTATGGGTTGATGACATGTTGTTTTGATTCCTTGACATAGACAGGTTCTATTTAATCAGTTTTACTCAGTGTGTAGGATTTTGGACCTCGAGGATGCAAAGGCATCGATGGAATCCCTTGGACTCTGGATCGAGTCGGGGAGTGAACTATTGGGTTTTGATTATTTTATATGTGATATTAGTGCATCTGATTAGATGATATGACTATGGATATATTTTTGACATGACTCGTTGATGATGCAGGCTGACTATAGCTTGTCGACCAGACTCACATGTGGAGTAAAGGGGTCACACACCACTACTAGAGATGTTGAGGGAGAGGTGTGAACAACATCCCTGTCACAGCCTACTATCACTCTCTCTGTGGCTCGAACT
>JZKD02S1909529.1:585927-600042 GCA_000966675.3 Picea glauca
ATATATAATAAATAATAATGATAATCTTCATTAATCTTGTGACGAGAAGGGGGTAAGCAATTAAATTGATTTATAAAATTTTTTGGGATAAAATTTAAAAAGGAGAAATATTTTTTTTACTATATTATGCTAATTAGAAATGTATTCATTAAAAAGAAAAAGGGGAAAAGGGTAAGTTTCCGCACTTTCCTTTTTGAGCTTAAATAAAAAGGGGAAAGAGGGAAATCTAAAATAATTAGGAAACTAGGAAAAAGCAAGAAAACATAAAAGAAGGAAGGGGAAACACAAGGAAAAAGAAGATACTCTAACTTAGTAGGGTATCTAGCATTGAAGAACTTTCTAATTTAAACTCAACTAGTAAATTAATAAGGGGAAAGTCATTAAAACGTGTAAGGGGATGTGGGGATGCCTAGGAGAGATTTTAGGAGTGCCTTTAGGTGAGTGAGAGAAATAGGGGTAATTAATTAATTAATGAAATTAATTTATGGAGGAATGAAGGGGATGGGTGACACATGTACGAGGAGGATTTTATGAATTAATTTATTAAACATTAAATAAAATGGGATTTTGGGAAAGTAAGGGACTTCGAAACTCTATATAATGGAGGGGGAAAAATGATGATAGACCTCTTCTGTTTTGCATAATGTTATGCTATAGAAATCTATACTTGACTGACTTATCTTGTGGGAGTTGGGATACCCAGCTCGGTGAGGAGTGGTAGCTCGTCCTTGGGAGGTGAGCTGGGAGCTAGTTGATTCTCTGGATAGCGTGTGTGGCCCCTTTGCGGCTTGTGGGGATAAGAGGGAAGAAGAGTACCCCTAAAGTTGGCTGGGAGGTACCGATGAAGTCTCATCATTCGACAAGTGGGAGTTGCACGAAGCGCGTGGGACATCAACTCAAAGGAGGTGATTAGGCAACGGTACGCCTCCTTTATTTCTGTGTGGTAGATTGTTAGTATGATTTATGCTTTCAGTTCTGTATGCTTAATGAAGTAAAGAATATGATAGCCTTAGTGTTCTATTTGATGACTAAAATTTCCCCATAGCCTTAGCTTGATGTTGATTGATTTCCCATGACCTTTGATCCTTGCATGACTTGACCGTCCTAAGGTTTATTGATTGCGATGATTGCAGTTGTTTTTTTTTCCTTCGTCCCTAGCTCATTAGTCCTCACCTGAGCAGTCGGCCAAGAAGTTGATCTATGATCATCGCTTCAGTGTTAATACACCTATCGATCTCAATGCCCTGCTTTTTTGTGTGTGGATGATGAGCGAAGGATGTCCCTGTCAGTCATCTACCTCTGTTGTTTGTCCTTGGCTGATTGTTTGTCTTGCGACTTCTAGCAAAAGGTACCTCTGTGTAATGATTTATTTTCATCCTTGTTGGTCTATCTCTGCGCTTGTTTTTGTCTCTGTGCCTTAAGATCTTAACCTTGGATTTTCCTTGTGCTTGGACTGATAGAACCTGTGCAGTCATTTCAATGAATTTTCCCATGGATATTTTCGCTCTCTTACTGTTGTTTGTGTTTTATTGTTTTATGTGTCTTCGTTATTACACTAATATCAATGCTTGTGTGGTGTATGGACTGTTATTTCTTTATTTTATTGACTGAGATTCCTTAATTATTGACTGCCAATTTACTTGGTGACTACAATTTACAATTCGATTTTTTTTCATGTACAATTTTATAATGAGAAAATTATATAAGGAGCCAATGTTTATAGTTTTAGACAACATTATCATTTTTTATAGCAAATCGTGTGGTAGTGTACCAAAACATTCTTGTTGAACATCAATTCTATTTGTCTTTGGACAATGAGTTTGTTAACTGGAATGGCAACGAATCTATATGTTGAATGACTGCATTGCTTTAACATTTAGGGCAGTAAACTTATGTTAACTGATAGCGAAATTTCCTTGGAAGACTGTATTTTCCTGTTGTGTTAGCAACGTTGAACTTTAACTCAATTTTAATTGATTATCATTCACCCAACAATATGTAGGGTTCACATTTTTCTCTAATTGTATACACAAAGACTTATTTTCTTAAACCGTGTTACTCAAACTTCCTTAAATATGCCCAACATTTTATATATTTTTAATGTCATTCTTAATTTATGACCACGATTTGGACCACAGTTTCTCCATTAAATGTTGACAGGGTTTCTATTGGAATGACCACAAATTTTCCCTTAATTAATGACTGAGTTTGCCACTGGAATGACCACGAAATTGTCATTTGATGATGACTGTGTTTTGCTGTTGAATGGCCACTGTTTGCCTTAAATTTTGACTGTTTTTTTATATATATTTTTATGCTTTTAAATTCGTTGAATATGTTTTGACACCGAGCTTCTCCTTGAGTGAAATCAAAATTTCTTTACTGTGTCGTGTCCTTGTTGATTTCTGGGTTAAGTGAAAGGAAATGGTATTATTGTTTCTATGATTTTAGTTAAGGAAATTTATGATTTATATTTAATGGTAATGTGAAATTATATTTCGTTAATGTACAACGATTTGCCTTATTTATAAATGACAACAATACAATTCTTATCTGGTGTGTATGTGCAATGATTTGCCTTATTTATAAATGACAGCAATAGAATTTCTATCTAGTGTGTATGTGAAATGATTTTGCCTTATTTTTTAATGACAACAATGAAATTCCTATCTGGTGTGTATGTACAACGATTTTTCCTTATTTATAAATGACAGGTCCCTTTTAGTGGCTAGATGATAGCCTTCCCAGACCTCCAGTTTAGTCATGGACAACCTTTAATTGAATAAAAATTCCTTTAATGTTTAAATAGACTTTAACGAAGCATAACCGTCTTTAATTGGTTTAGACAACCTTCAATTGAATAGACAACCTTGATTTATTAGACAACCTTACTTATTTCATGGAAAGTTCTTAATTTAATTTAATTTAGACTTGACAATTTGGTTTAATATTTCTTAAAGAAGACTTGTCAAATTAATGTGAATTTAATGTCAATTAGATTGAATTTAATGATTTAATTATGATGCAAATTTGCCTAATTGATTCGTAGTTTATACTATTTTGATTGAATTTAATGACTAAAGTGTAATGTAGAATTTTCGATTGATTTGAGAGTAATGTTATTTAGATTGAAATGAATGATTGAGGTGTAAGGTAGAATGGTTGATTGGATTTGTATTTAATGTTAATTGGATCGTAATTTAAAGAGTAATTTATAATTTAGACTTGCTAAATTTAGATGGATAATCAATTTCAAAACCATTGTAAATGTTGACTAGTTTAGACTGGATGAATGGTCGGGTCATTGACAATGTCATGTATTGGCTTGTGTCATCGCTTGTTGTCGTCCTTGGGAATTTCGTCGACCTGTTGTTGGGTTTTGGGTGTTGTTTTATTATCGGTATTCAGCTCCTAGCACGTCATATTCTCTAGAGTCCTTGGTCCAGATAGATCATGTCTGCGCCAAGGTTATTGACACGCCTATTGCTTGGGAACGACGTGATTCCTTAGGAGAGGATCATGGCTCACCCTATGGGATAGTGATGAATGATAACTTGGCCGAAGTCGGTGCGTTCTGTGTGAGTGTTTTTGAGCATTGCAAGTTGCTTTTGGCGCATGGGTTGAACGCCTTCAGGCATTTGGATCGTGCGCCTTAAGGTTCTAGTCATTGTTCATCTAGGCCATTGTGTCGAGAAGGGATGTTGTCCCTTATCTTGTAGGCGTGATCATGTTTATGTCGGGCGGGTAGTCATTTTCTCCTTGTTTTCTATGCACGTTTCGCCCAGTTGCTATTGTGGCAGTGTCGGGAGTCATAGTAGAATGTTGCCTGGACTGCATGCTTGCGTTCGTCATCAATTGTGTGGTTAACTGTTGTTGTCATCACCATATTTCCTTTCACACAAAAATAAAAAATAAAAATTGTACTTTTTCTTCGCTTGTAGTCATGAAGAAAGGGTCATTACAAGAATAAAATGACTACCCGGTCATCCTACCTTGGAAGGTTAGGACCTCCAGGACACATAAGAAATGATCAAGCCCAGGTTCCCATCGATTTTGACCATTTAAGGTCTCAAAGATAGCGACTGTTTTGAGGAACAAGGAGGTGTCTACATCCCGCCCAACACAAGAAAGACCACGCCTACTAAGATAAAGGAGAAACATCAATGACAAAAAATGCAACAACTTCAACGACACATGTAGCTAAAACCTTCCTGAAAAGCGAGAAACAATCACAATAAAATGTTACAAAGAAAGGTGAAAAACATCAATTCCAATAATGACTATCATCAAAAGGAATCCCAAGACCCAAGTCGAGGTTTTCATACGCACTTATAAATCAATGTGCACAATGATCTGATCATAAGGAATCATGCTGCCACATGGTGACAAGCATGATTGTACTAAGGCGTAACATAAACCATTCTAAACCTTCAATCGTGACACAATCCAATATGCTAGAAGTCCAAACGTAAGTTGTCATACATTAGACAAAATCGATAAACAAAGAAATCATTCAACAAGTTGAATATGACACAGGGTAACTACATTCAATACATTTTATTTCGCGCAACGAACTGGATAGATTTCTTGTTTTCTTATAAGGAAGTCATATGTGGTTCCCTTTTAATTGTGAAATGACCTAGATGTATCTCTTTAAGAGTTTTACCAACATAGAAACTATGCGAAGCACAAAGTAACCAACCACAATCTAAAATTCAACATATAACAACTTCAAGTATCAATTTACCCTTCCATTCTAAAGGGGGTTTTATTAATCAATAAATCAACTACATTCTTTTAACTCCTCCAGATCAATATTAAAAAAAGAAGGCATAATCCTGTAGAAACAAAACTTCCAAATGATCTATAATTCAATAATAAATTAAGACTAGACAAACCAAAGCAGAGATTCCTAGTCTATCTCAAGGAAGAATCTATTCCCTACCTTCTATTTTTAAAATACTCAAGAAGTTAAATTCTATCCTAATTTAACATACATTTTATTCTATGCTTATCCAAACTGAATAAAGTAACTGAGATACAATAGCAAGAAAGTTATGATTCGAGAATGTCGTTACTGAATACACTCAGGATAGGCGACTGCGGTAAAAAGGATTATGAATTGATTGCTTATATCCTGCCATAATGTATTTAGATGAGTTGTTGATATTACAAGTATCTAATTTCATTTTAACTTCTCAATTGAAAATTGAGACTGACAATCCCAATCATAAAGATGAAGTTATTTTTAACAAACCTAAAATAAACGTGAAGTTGTTATGCTACCTGTCACATGCACTAACCCTTGAGACAATCACCAATTCTGAGCAAAAATAATCATGCAGTACATTAAGAAAATGACATGTGTAAGGTGTGTAAGGTTGGGAGCCTTACGAACAACATTGTGAAGTGTGCCCTTTATTTTTATACATGCCAGTTGGGGAATATGCCTCCGCTGGTAACATTTGAACCTAAAAGTCTGCTAAATGATATTTTCGATTTTATTATTACAATACCCATTCGCTGATAATGATCAACTGTTGCGAAAACAATTTAACTATTATAAATGGTTAATCACAATATTCATAATGATTAATTAAAGTGTTGTAAAATGATTAATTTATATGAGCGATAATCACACTATCAGGATTAAAACCTTGAAACTATTATATAAAAACAATCATGATCGAAAGGGATGACCACCATAACAGATACCCTGCCATAAATCTAGCCGCCATAATTATGATATAAAAATATTCCTAAATTACAACAACATTGTTAGCTCTAACGACTAAATATTTAAAATCTTTGTGTGATTATTTAGGATCTTTGTGTACTTATATTAAAATCTCTTTGTAATTATAAAAAGGATATTAAAATTTCATCTTATTTAAACCCAAGAATCTTAGAATTAGCAATAATTACCTCTGCCAACTGTCACTAAATAGAAATTCACAAAACAAGGAAATATTTAATAATTACATTTTTGAATTAGAAATATTTAAATTCCCCAAAGAAATATCATAATTTGAGGATAAAAAAAACAAAATAAATCTCGGAAATAAAAACAAGGGAAACCGCCACTGGCCAAATACATTTTACAAGGGTAAGTACACCATAACTATAGTTTTCACAAGGTAAGTAATTTCTTACACAAAATTTATCGAAGGTGTTGGATGGGTTAACTCACAATAAAACGTTGCCTTCTTGAGGGAGACATAGCCACAAAAGGAAAGCGCAAGGCCTAGTCGTCACTCAAAAAACGTGGACACAAGATGTAACGACCCTAATTGGATAAATGCTTAAGATACAAAGTAAAATTAATTAAGGAAAATAATTGTGGTTAACTAAGTAATAATATAACTATAGATCACATTTAATGACCTGATAAATAGATTTAAGAGATCAATGAAAATGTTATAAAAAGGGGTGGCGTATGCAGGGCGAGGAGCCCAGAAATCCCGAGATGATAAAATATTAATGAAGGGACGAAGGACGGAGGACGGGTGGTGGCTGTGAAGTAAATGCATGAGTCGGCAGGGAGGAATAAGGGACGAGAAGAGGGGGATGTGCGCACCATTCAACGGAGGGGGAATGGATGCTGTGGATGGTAATTTCTAAGCCGACTGTATTGGCGGAGACTTTTGTGTTCTGCTGTGAGCAGCGTGTTTCTGTGCACTGTTGTATTTTGTGGACTTTTGGACTTACTGTGAGCACAAAGTTTTGAGACTGTGGCTTTTGATCAGGGGAGGCACTGAGTTGCTGGAGGTTTTCGGCACAGAGGGCCAGGATATCTGTAGATATCTTGGAGCTAAGTAGTTTTACTAGTTGGCAGGGAGGACAATAGTTTTGGGCAGTTATTTCCTGTTTGTGGCAGGGTTGATCTTTGTAGCAGGGAGCAGAAAGGCAGCAGCAAGGCAAAGAGGCAACATAATTTAGCATCAAATCCAGGTACTTGTTAAGTTGTGTATTTATTTCATTCTGCCATGAATTTAGTATTTATTGATAAATCTAGTTACTGAAGTTGTTGTTATAAAAGTCAATATCATGCTATGAAGTTTTGTTTCAGTTTAATTTCATAAAATGTTTAGTAAAATTAATGATGTTTAGAAATATATGGGCATTACATATGGTATCAGAGCGTCTTAGTTCGAAATATGGGCCTAAGGGCCAAAATCCCAAATGATTAACTCCAGCCACGCTTAACCTATAAGAAACACACGTTCAGTTTGACTAAATAGGACTGATACAGTGTGGTATCCAAGCTGTTAAGCACGAAAAAGAGAAGTTATAACTTAATTTTTCCTTGAGCAATGCCGTTAAGGAAGTTCAGGTAGAATAGATACCTGAAACGGACGAAAATGTCGTGGGAAGCTTCTATTGAAGGCTTGAAACTGGTAAGATTCAATGACTACATGAACCATACTAAATAAAATGCAAAAGACATTTGCGGGACCTTGAAAGGGCCTATTTCACCTCGAACTTACCTAAATGGGGGAAACTGTCGATGCGCAGTCGAAAAAAGGAAATTTAGCAGACTTGTACCGCATAGGAATAGTGTGAACTATTTGCCTATATTAATCCTCGATGATTGTAATAATGAACTATAGACCCATATAAATTTCAACCGTGCCAAGAGAGCAATTTTAACACTACGTAAGGTTTTGTGAAACTCATCGATTCTTCCCAAAGAAGAGTTGTCTGTTACACGGGAGAACGGATCTGCGCCATCAAATCTCAGGCGAAATCCCGTCAGCCGTTAGATCTAGAAAAGTTGCGTGGGGTTTAATCCCTAGCGTGCATAGGAGGAGTCTCGGAAGAGTCATCGGGAAATCTGAGTCATCGGGGTTTTGTTAAGTCTGAGAATCGAGACCTTGTGGTTCTCGAAATCCCAAGAATGGATCCTAGCCATTGATCTCGACAGGACACGTGTCAGCATTCTAGGAAGGCATCGGGATTTTACCATCGGAGATTTTAGGAGTGTAGAACCGTTGCATAATGAAATCGCGATTCACGATTTTTCGATAGGATTGGGACCGTCCATTGTGCGTGACATGTGTCGGGAGATCCCGAAGAGTCGTGAAATCAGGGTTTCCGGAGACGTGAGACTTGTGTAGATTGAAATCGCGATACGCAATTTCCCAACCAGATCTGGACCGTCCATTGTGTGTGACGCGCGTCAGGATATCCCGAAGAGTCGTGGATCGGGAAATTGGGGTTTTCGAGGACAAGTAAACCGCATCGCTGGGAATCGCGATCGGTGATATCCCAACAGTGACATAAGCATGGTGGGACCACTAGAGTCAGAATGGAGGACAGGTGTCCATCATCTGGGAAGAGTCGGGAAATCCATGGGAAAATCCTGACACAATCACAGTCGTCCATTTGTGGGACAGGTGGAAACCATCAAAAAGAGCCCATCGGAAAATCGAGAATCCCGGGGACATGATGTTAAGCACTTTGAATTCGCGATCCGCGAAACTCTGATGAGTGGCGGCCAACTGTCATCACAGCAGAGGAGGAGGACAAAAGCGTAGTGGAGGCCAACTGTCAGCCAACTGGGGAATTGGGATATCGGGAGTCCCGGAAACATAGCAACATGGGTTTTGAAATCGCGAAACGCGATTTCCCGATAAGCCAAGGGACAATGGGGCCCACAGAAGTGTCAATGATGGATAGGTGACATCGGGCATCGGGATATCGCGAGTTTCGTGGACAAGGTGTCCATGTAATACGAAATCGCGAACCTCGAAAGCCGACGCAATTAACTTAACTTTTAATCCTCGATTAAAAGGATTAAATAGTGACGGTTTAATTAATACCTAAACATATCGCGAAATCAGAGATCGGGGTTTCGGGAATCAATATGCGTCGAATCTTTGTTATGGGAAACCCCGAATCCCGACAGGAATTAGGACTGCGGTCACAAGGCGAGGTCGTGTGGACCACGAGCATAGCTTAAAGGGCTAAGGCGCTAGGAGCTCATCGAGGATCGGGGGATCGAGAATCCCAAGGACGTGCACGCGTTGACATCGCAAACACCGAAACCCCGAATCCCGATAGGGTGATACAAGGTTTATGCAATTTCTTGATACAGATAACCCCGCGTTCTTCATGAAGGTATTGAAACTGTGCACAACATGCGGATTGAATCATACCTCTTACTATAGCTGAGGTCGAGGTCTGCAAAATATACATACAAGGGATTGGTTCCCAACATTTCAAGGAGACTGGACTCCAGGTCCTGGATCTTATCAGGGGCCATACCAATATACTCTGTTTCTGCAAAAGGAACTGGTAAAGTGCTCAGAACAACGGTGTGGATGTGAGCCATGGCAAGGGAGATTCTGGAAACCTCTGAGCAGAACAGAGGCAAATCTATGGTAGACAGAGACTGGTGCATGGAAAGTCCCAACGGATGGGAAAGTGAGACTGAAGAAGGATGCATAGAGGATTGAAAGGCTGACAGGTGTAGAATTTTTGGGCTAGATACGAGGGAGCTTGAGAAAGCCATATGAGCACGTGGAACCCATGCGTGCCCAAACCCTTCGGTATACGCTCAATTATTTTGTACATATATAATATAAAGTGTTAGAAATAATCTAAAAATAAATTAAATAATTTAGTATAAATAATTTATATATAATGAGGTCAAGTTAGCTTAAATTTAAAGTAAGGATAATTTGAGTTAAATTAGTGTAATAATAATTTTAAAATTTATTTATTTATTTATTTAAGTGTAAGGTTAATCTACCTTAAAATTCGATGTTAACCAAGATTAGACGCTTAATCCTAAACCGAACCTAGCCAATTCCCCTGATGGAGTAACGTCTGTTTACAAACAAGTAAAGAAAACTTATGCCTAACCATGTTTCTAAGTTTAAGTAGCACCCATTTGAAACGTCCTTGAACTCACCCGGACAACTTTGGGGTGATGCAGGTTAAGTCATACAAGATGGTCAGGACTCGAAGGGGTCAAGGCAGGGGAGCATCGTCACGGGCACCACCGATGCCACCCACACTAGCAACACCATTGACACCACCAACACTAGCACCACCATCGCCCGAACTAGCCCTCATACTGCGCTCATTGGAAGCCATTAACAAAACTTTGAAGGGGCGTCAACCGGAAAGAACTGAAGTGGAACTCCCACCGTCTAGGACGGGTAATCCAGAAGCATCAAGGAACTCAAGGGGAGAAATTTCGCTTGAAGACATCACGCGAGAATTGCATAAGATCAAGCTTTCGGATTTTGCTGGAGGTCGCGCCAGTGAACGCGCGGAAGCATGGTTGGAAGGCATGACAAGGTGTTTTTCCCTAAGGGACTATGCGTCCAATTCAAAGGTGAAGATTGCAATTTTCTAGTTAAGAGATAGCGCCTTGAACTGGTGGGGAAACTTGGAAAGACAACTACACCTTACCCCAGACAAAGTATCTTGGGAAATTTTCGAGGAGAGGTTCTAAAGGAAGTATCTGCCAGCATACTATGAGGAACAACAAGTAGGGGCATTTCATGCCTTAGTACAAGGAAACAGAACCATAGAAGAGTATGAGATCAGGTTTATGGAACTGGTCAAGTATGTTTCGTATATGGAAAATGACCAGCGACAGGCAGAGCGCTTTGTTTATGGATTGAACCCGAAGATAAGAGCTATGGTGCGGATGTGGAAACCGTCTTTAGTAGCGGAGGCGGTAGAGAGTGCGCGTTATGCAGAAGAACACATGAACTTAACAGGAGGTACCAGATCGACATTTCCACATCGCCCTAGATTCGTAGGAAAGGCCCCGAGGACATTTCCTAGGGTAGGGGGCTCAAGGCCACCACCTTATGGTAACAGAGTCGTGCCAAGGACAGTAGCTACAGGGATTTCAATGGCAGCTAGTGCAGCATCTCGTTCGTCACCAATGGTGCATACAGGTCCATGACCATCTCTAGGAACAACTAGTAGGGGCAGGGGTTCCAGGGGAAGGAACTCGTTTAGGAATCAATCACATAACAGTGCACCGGTTCAATATTGTATTTCCTGTTGGAGATGCGAAGGACCCCATTACGAACGGGACTGCCCAGAGTTACAATCAGGGTTTGTGCATAGAGAGGGAAAGGCACCAATGGGGAGGTCAAATAGAAACCATCAGATTTACGCAGCAGTTAACAACCACCAGGACGAACATCAATCCACAGTAGTAGAATCCTCAGGTACATTAAATCATGTTAATGTTAAGATTTTGTTTGATTTTGGTGCGACAGATAGTTTCATTTTGCCATCTACATTAGAAAAGAGTGGGCTGGCAGCCTATGAGCACGATGACTTTAAACAAGTCGAGATGGCTTCTGGGGAAAAACAAGCTGTAGGACCTAGTGTCGATAATTGTATAATAGATCTAGGAGTGTGCACTACCAAGTTGAAGGTATACATCACTGCTCTTGGGGCATATGAATTAATCATTGGAATGGATTGGTTAGCAGCTCATCGAGCTTTGATATATTGCTTCGCAAAGAAGGTGCTTTGTGTCAATGACGAAGGAAAATTGATAGAGATTTAGGGTGTACAGAGAAAAGTGTCATTACGCTTTATATCAACTATGAAGGTCAAGCGATGCTTGAGACAAGGGTGTCGAATTTATGTAGTGGAAGCAGTGAATGAAAGGAAGGGACCCTCATTGGGTCAGTACCTAGTATTGTCATAATTTCAGGATGTTTTTCCAAACGAATTACCAGGATTACCTCCCGAGAGGGAGCCTGATTTTACCATTGAACTAAAACCCGGTGTAGAACCAATATCCAAGACTCCGTATCAAATGACAGTGCCGGAACTTTGTGAATTGCAAATGCAGTTGAAGGAGTTACTAGACTTAGGGCTAGTAAGGCCCAGTGTCTCACCTTGGGGTGCACCGATAATTTTTGTAAAGAAGAAGGATGGATCCTTACGACTGTGTATAGACTACAGGGACTTGAACTGTGCTACAATGAAGAATAGGTATCCAATGCTGTGAATAGATGACCTCTTCGATCAGATGAAAGGAGCAACAGTATTCTCAAAGATCGATTTGCGAACTGGATATCATCAATTAAGGATTAAGGAAGGTGATATCCCAAAAACTGCTTTTCGAACTCGGTTTGGACATTATGAGTTTGTTGTAGTACCTTTCGGATTGACCAATGCGCCAACAGTGTTCATGAGCCTCATGAACGGCATATTCCGGAAGTACTTAGATCGATTTGTACAAGTTTTTCTGGATGATATTCTCATCTATTCCAGGAATGAAAGAGAACATGAGGAGCACTTGCGAATAGTGTTATCTTGCCTTAAAAAGAACAAATTGTATGGAAAGTTGTCGAAGTGTTCCTTCTTCCAGAAAGAGATCCACTATTTAGGCCATATCATTTCAGGCGAAGGAATCTCGGTGGACTCAGAAAAGGTAAAGGTCATTATGGAATGGCCAGTGCCGAAAAATCCACATAAGGTGAGAAGCTTCATGGGGCTAGCGGGTTATTACCAGAGATTTGTGGAAGGATTCTCAAAAATAGTGAAACCCATCACCACCTTGCAACGCAAAGGGGTCAGGTACGAATGGACAGAAAAATGTGATAGCGCATTCATAGAGATTAAGAGGTTACTAACTAGTGCGCCTATTCTACGAGTGCAAGATATGGAAAAGGACTTCATGGTCTACACGGATGCCTCGAAACAAGGGTTGGGGGCCGTGCTAATGCATGATGGAGGGGTGATAGCTTATGCGTCAAGAAAGTTGAAGAAGCACGAAGAGTTATACGCGACTGATGATTTAGAGTTGGCAGTTGTAATGCTAGCTTTGAAACTTTGGAGGCACTATCTTGTGGAGCGAAACTTTGAACTTAAAATGGACCATCAAAGCTTAAAACACCTCTTCACTCAAAGAGATCTGAATGCCAGGCAAATGCGGTGGAGTGAGTTTATGAGTGAGTATGATTTTGGTATTTTGTACATAAAGGGAAAGGAAAATGTCGTCGCAGATGCCTTGAATAGGAGACCACGTATCTTCTCCTTGGTGACCTTAAAGGTCAGTCTGAGGGAACATGTGTTGACGCAACTACTAGGAGACAGTTGGTATTTAAAGGTTACTTCAAACCTCCGGAGCGGGAGGCAGTTAGACCCAAAGTATGAAGGATATAATCTAGAAACAGACGGATTGATAAGATATCAAGGAAGGATGTACATCCCTGAGAATGGGGATATTCGAAGCATCATACTCAAGGAAGCCCATAGAGCACTTTATTGCGCACATCCGGATGTAAAGAAGATGTACACGGAGATGGAGAAACTCTTCTTTTGGGTAGGCATGAAGCGCAATGTAGTCCATTTATTCACCATATGCCTAGAGTGTGAATAGGTGAAGGCCGATCACCATCACTCGGCAGGCCTCCTACAACCACATGATGTTCCTATGTCCAAATGGGAAGTTATATCTATGGATTTTGTTGTAGGGTTGCCACTCACATCTCATAGATACAATGTCATTCTTGTGATAGTGGATAAGTTAACCAAGAGTGCTCATTTCATTCTAGTTAGAGACATTTACGATGTCACTGATGTGGCACAAGTGCTCATAAGCGAGGTTATCCGTTTGCACGGGATACCTAAAAAGATCATTTCAGATAGGGACTCAAGATTCACATCTAGGTTTTGGACAAGTTTACAGTCAGGATTGGGGACTCAATTGAACTTAAGCACAACTTATCATCTTGAAACAGATGGGAAAAATGAAAGAGTAAATCAAGTCATGGAAGACATGTTTAGGATGTATGTGATGGATAATCAAACCCAATGGGAGAAGTACCTACCTTTGGTAGAGTTTTCCTATAATAACAGTTATCATAGTTCCATCGGAATGCCACCATATGAAGCTTTGTATGGAAGGCCATGCAGAACACCATTGAGTAGGGATAGATTAGAAGACCGAGTAACATTTGGGCCAGAATTGATACAGGAAATGGAGGAACAGGTGACTCAGATCAGGAAGAGACTAAAGGAAGCACATGATAGACAGAAAATTTATGCGGATGCACACAGGACCGACCGAAATTATGAAGTGGGGGACCAAGTTTTCATTCGTATCAGGCCTAATAAGAGTAC
>JZKD02S1909529.1:616279-642202 GCA_000966675.3 Picea glauca
TTTCACAATTTTGTTAGCTCATAAAATTTCTTAGCTCATATGTTTTGAATATGGTTAATATAACAATACTTTTAAGAAATTATTTATGCTTCATTCAATGTAACTTGTATTTCCTGTTTTATTATTGAAAGTAAAAAATTATTAAAAAATGACGTTGAATTTTTAAAGTATATTGTGATATTTTCATGGCATTATGTATTACCTTGTGCTTTGCATGAGAATAATATTTTAAAAGTAAACATTTAAGGGTTTCTTTTATGATTTTGTTTAGAGTTCTTTTACCACATTATAAAAATGTGTCATTTTCATACCCCAATTCAAGAATGTGTGCTACGGATAGCAGTGTTTTTCAATTTGATGGTTGATTTTGAGGTTTTGGTTTTAATGGTACAAAGTGATAAAAATACGATTTCAAATGATCTCAAAATTTAATATTTTGAAAAGAAAAATAAAATTCAAAAACATCTTATTTGTTCTTAGGTGCTGATTTTAAGGTTTTTTTGAGCTATTGTCTAAGTTTTGAAGCCCATGTTTGAAAAATGTTGTAATTTTGACCCCATTTTAAAAACTGGTGCTACCGGTAGCACAACTTTTTAATTTGGGGGTTGAATTTGATGTTTTTTATGCAAAAATATGGGTATTTTGGGCCAGAGTTCTCGTTTTGATGTCACAGTTCTCGTTAAGTTGGTAACTATGTTTCAATTGATGATAGTCATTGGAGTGTCTCCACGACCTATCCTTATTTCGTATAAAAATCACAGGCGTACCCCACAGTGACACACTTGGATGTATAAGTCATAGATCGAGAAACTCCTTCAGTTTTATTTTCAACTCTTGTAACTACGAGGTCAAAATCTGATAAGGCATTCTTGCTATCGGTTCAGTTCCCACTTTTAGGTTGATGGTAAATTCCAACTCCCTCTCGGGTGGAAACCCTGGCAACTCCTCTGGGAAGACATCCAAAAAATATCGTACTACCATAAGGTTTTCCAGTCCTTCCACCATGCCTTTTTCATTTAACGCGGAATTTCATATAGTTGGCATCCCTTGCGCATATCTATGTAATTGTAGGAAAGATATGAACCTTAGGGAAACTCCCTAGTTCATACCTACAATAACGCGCCTTTTTCCCTCATCATCGACCAAGATCAATCATTTCGTCTTACAATTGAGTATTGCTTCATGCAATTCCAACCAGTCCATACCGATCATGCCATCATAAGACCCTAAGATATTGACATAGACATTGGCTCTCATGAAAGACTCTCCCATCTTAAGGATAAATCTTGTAACCTTTCCTCCAACCTTATGTTTGGCTCTCAAATCCATTTCTACAAAGCTCAACTTGTATTGTTCGACTTCCTTTATCTTAAATCTTTTTAGTGTTGCACCAAAATTAAAACACTTTGTAGCACCTGGATCTATCAAAATATTAAAGGTCCGGTCAACGACGGTACCTACTATCTCAAGCACAGTTGACTGGTGCTCTACCTGGTGGTTATTCACCACTGCATGAATCTGATGGCCCTTTCCAAAATACCCCACGGTAGTGGGTTCGGCTGATCTAGATGCTCTGGTCCTCTCAAATGGACAATCATGTTGCTAATGTGGCTCTCCACATGTCCAACACCCTTTCTTCGGTTCAATACTTTTGGTAACTGAAGTAGAAGTTGATGACCCACTGGCCTAAAACCCTGGTTTGTTGTGTTAAACAGGCCTAAGCTGTCATTTTTATGATCGACATTGTTGCTGGTGTTGTGGTCCTCTATAAGGATTATGTTGTTGAGGTGTTGGTTACCGAGGTGTAGTGAAGGTGGATCCTCTCAAAGTGCGTCGATTCCCTGCTGCAAGACTAACTGGTGTCTGATGCTGTTGCGCACCAGATGTTGTCAGTCTTGTCAATATTTCTGGAGTCCTTCTCTAACCCCTGCTAATGAGCCCCTACTCTGCTATGAGTTCCTTCTGGACAACATCATGCAAAGTTTGAGGCATCAAAATCCTCACCTTTGCACGAATGTTGATACTAAGGAAGAACAAAACCTTGTTGACCTTAAGTTTCTCGATATTCGGGTGGGGAGCATACTGAGGCAGCTCCATAAAATGGGCCTCATACTTGAGCACCGTATGGCCTCCTTATCGCAAGCTGTTGAACTCATTTAGATGACGCTCAACGAATTCCTTAGATAGACACCTCTCCTAGAACCATTCCTTGAAAAATTCCCATGACACGTCTTCGATGGCCTTATTAAATTGCGGTAGGAGCATCTTCCACCAGAGAAGAGTGCTCTCGTTCAGTTGAAATACTGCCATGCGGACCTTCATGTTGGATCTGTAGTCACGAAGTGTAAATCACATCACCATATTCTCCAACCATGCCTCGACAACTGCGTCGTCCGGGGCACCAAAGCACACGGGTAACTTGACCTTCTTGAGTTTGCGTTGAATGCTACCAGTACCGACCAGGGCATGTGGTTGACCCTCAAGAGGTTTCGTTGCCATGGTCTCATCTCTATCCAAATGAATGATCATTGCTTCAAACATCCTCTGAAAGGACCTCATCAACCCAACCGTATCACCCACAACTATTTGTTCCTACCCGACAACCTATTCGTCTGCCTAGGGATTAGACCCTAGTTGGGGGAGTTACACCTCCTCCCCTAGTACCCCTTCATCTGCCTCCTCGACGTCCTCTATCCATGATTACCTGCACAAATACAAATCAGTTTTAATTAGCGACATTTTATAATCAAGTATTCAATCAATGGAATTCATAGTGATCCCAAGTCGCACGTCAAACCGGCTCTTATACCATATGTAACGAACCCCTTCATTCAGACAACAAGCCTCACATAACAAGTACAAATTTTTTGTTATATTTTTTTTTCAGGAAAGTAATACGACATTACACTCAACATCGCAACACGATGATGAACTCAATGCACGTAATTCACAAAACGTACAACATAACGACCTAACATACTAGCACATTATGCAGCTGAAATCAACATATGACATGCAATTAGATGAAGAATAAAATGACTACACTCTCATCCAACCCTGCAAGGTTAGGACCTCCTGGACACATAGGCAACTCTCAAGCCCAAGTTTCCATTGATTTTGACCATTTAAGGTCTCAAGGATGGAAACTGTTCTGAGGAACAAGAAGGTTTCTACATCCCTCCCAACACAAGAAAAACCATGCCTACTAAGCTAAAGGGGAAACATCAATCCAACCAAACGCAACAACTACAATGACACAAGTAGCTATACCCTTCCCGACGAGTGAGAAACCGTCACAATAAAAATTTACAGAGCAAGGGCCAAAACATCAATTCCAATAATGACCATCATCAACAAGAAGCCAAAGACCGAAGGTTAGGTTATCATACACACTCATTGATCAATGCGTGCAATGATCCAATCATAAAGAATCATGCTTCCACATGGCGACAAGCACAATTGTTCTAAGGCACAACCTAAAAAATTAGAAACCTTCAATCATGACACAATCCAAGGCACCAGAACTCCAAACTTAAGTTTTCATACATGAGACAAAATATATAAACAAAGCTCTCAATAAACAAGATGAATATGACACAAGGTAACTACATTCAATACATTTTATTTCGTGCAATGAATTAGATAGATTTCTTGTTTTCTTACAAGGCATTCATATGCGGTTCCCTTTTAATTGTGTAACGATCTAGATGTATGTCTATAACCGTTTTACCAACATAGAAACTATGTCAAGCACAAAGTAACCAACCACAATCTAAAATTCAACATACAACAACTTCAAGTATCAATTTACCCTTCCATTCTAAAGGGGGTTTTATTAATCAATAAATTAAATACATTATTTTAACTCCTCGAGATCAATATTAAACAAAGAAGCCATAAACATGTAGAAAAAAAAATTCTAACATATCTATAATTCAATAATAAATTAAGACTAGAAAAACCAAAGAAGAGATTCCTAGTCTTATCTCAAGGAAGAATCTCTTCCCTACCTTCTATTTTTAAAATATTCAAGAAGTTAAATTCTATCCTAATTTAACATACAGTTTATCCTAGTCTTATCCAAACTGAATAAAGTAACTGAGATACAATAGAAAGAAAGTTATGATTCGACAATGTTGTTATTGAATACACTTGGGATAGGCGACTATGGTAAAAATGATTATGAATCGACTGCTTGTATCCTGGAAGAATGTATTTAAATGAGCTGCTTATATTACAAGTATGTAATTTCATTTTAATTTCTCAATTAAAAGTTGAGACTGACAATCCCAATCATAAAGATGAAATTATTTTTAACAAACCATAAATAAAGGTGAAGTTGTTATGCTAGCTGTCACATGCACCAACCCTTGAGACTATCTCTAATTGTGACAAAAAATAATCATGTGGTACATTAATAAAAAAACATGTGTAAGGTGTGTGCAGTTGGGATCTTTACAAACAACATTGTGAAGTGTTCCCTTTATTTTTATACATGTCAACTGGGCAATACGCCTCCGTTGGTAACATTTGAAACTAAAAGTCTGCTAAACGATATTTGCCATTTTATTATTACAATACACATTCCCTGATAACGATCAATTGTTTTGAAAACAATTTAACTATTAAAAATGGTTAATCATGATATTCATAAAGATCAATTAAATTGTTGTAAAATGATTAAGTTATATGAGCAATAATCGCACTATCATGATTAAAACCTTAAAACTATTATAGAAAAGCAATCCTGATCTAAAGGTATGACCACCATAACAAATACCTTGCCATAAATCCAGCCTCTATAATTATGATATAAAAATATTCCTAAATTACAGAAATAATGCCAACTCTAACCACTAAATATTTAAAATGTATGTGTGATTATTTAGGATATCTGTGTACTTATATTAAAATCTCTTTGTAATTATAAAAAGGATATTAAAATCTCGGCTTATTTAAACCAAGGAATCTTGGAATTAGCAATAATTACCTATGCTAAGTGTTAGTAAATTGAAATTCACAATACAAGGAAATATTTAATAATTACATTTGCGAATTAGAAATATTTAAATTCCCAAAGAAATCTCATAATTCACAAATAAAAAAAAAAAAATATATCTCAGAAATAAAAACAAGGTAAACTGCCACTAGCTAAATAAATTTTACAAGGGCAACTTCACCATAACTACAACATGCACAAGGTAAGTAATTCATTATGAAAAAATTATCGAAGGTGTAGGATGGGTTGTCTCATAAGAAAACACGACTCTCTTAAGGGAGATGTAGCCACAAAAGGAAAGAGTGGGGCCTGGCTATCACTCCGAAAATGTGGGCAGAAGAAGAGGGAGAGTTCATGGGCGTGAGAGGAACCCAGAGAGGCGAAAATCATGTAAGTGCATGAGATCTGTAGACAATCGCTGGGAAAGGGAAGGGTTAGGTCGCTAGAGTCTGAAACAGTAAAAATGTTCCCCTCTTCACGCAATCCATTGCTAAGGTTCTGGCCATAAGATGAAGCAATAAATCTAGAATAAAAATATAATACACAGATCCACGAGTTGAATCCCCCCTCACGCAATCCAACAAGATTATAAAAACGTAGGCCAAGGGTTTGGTTCTGGTGCTCATTCTGGCCACAAGAAGACTTAGACAAACTCCCAGAAAATAAAAACAATACACAACCAACATTGAACCGCAATACATACAAGGATCATAAAAATGAAGGCAATAATCTCACCGGTGCAATTATCACTGTGCCACAAGAATAAGAGAAATCATGAAGACAAAATGAAATGAATAATGGTTTTTGCGCTACCAGAATTGGACTATAGATAATTAAACAAGCGACACTTTGTGTGAAATAGAGACCATAAACTGCGGATGGATGTAGTCTCTCTTGGGTGAATCATAAATCTTTACACTAACAAAAAACACAGACTGATGAACCAAAAATTCTTACCATCTATATGTAAATCAGCGTGCATCCAACTAAATAAAATTGTGAAATTTAGACGTGTGTAGTTTGAGCGAAGGCGAAGGTTACGTTGTTGTTTTCTTGTCCTCATGCTCCTTCTTTCCATCGCCGAGACCTCACCGATACCTCCCAACCAATGCTAGGGGTACCCTTCTTACCCCTCAACCCCTTGAGTCACAAAGGGGCCACACACACAATACCAGATAATTCTAGTTCCCATTTCACCTCGCAAGGTCGAGCTACCACTTGATATCTGAGCTAGGTATCAAGACACAACTTTGGCAGTGTAACCTTACGCTTACCAGACGTGATCCATACTCCTCCTCTGCCATCCTTTTTATAGAGATTTCTTAGTGATTACTTTCACAAAACCTCATTATATTATTTTAATTAAATTTAATTAGGATAAACCTTCCCCGTATGCATGTCACCTGATCCGTTAGTTGCACTAGAAAACAAATTTATTAATTAATTAAATTTTCCTATTTCCCTCACCCACCTAAAAGCATTCATAAAAATGCTCTTTGATGTCCCTTTATTCCCTTACATTTCGTAAATGACTCACGCCTTTCTTAAAACCTATTTGAGTTCACAATTAGAAGGTTCCAAGGAATAGATTCCCTACTATGTTAGAAATTTCCCTTTTTCTTAAGTTTTCGCTTTTCTGCTTAGTTCAGATTTAACAAGTTTAGATAAAAACAACAATTTGTACTTTGAATAATTTAATCCTCCATTAAAAGTTTTACTTTAATAATCAAAGTTTGAATTTCTCTTTACCCCCTTCTTCTTACATGTCTATTTAGTTTTTTTTCTTTGTTCACAGGTTCTAATTAGTCTTAGGTTTTAAATTCACTAGGCTTGGCGAAAATTCTTAAGGGAAAAGTTTGTTATTAAACTTACTCATAACATTATTCATTTTAAGGCCAACCAGGTCTTAAGGAGGCATATTTTTCTAGGTACTAGGTTTAATAACTTACCATAGAAAAAATCGCGACGTGCCCTTCACGATGCACTACGTGCTCCAAGGGTGCCACTCGCCTGCATTTTTTTTTATTTGTGCAAATTTCCCTTCAAGATGCACTACATTCTCCCAGGGTGCCACTCGCCTCTTGACAGAATTTGGTAGATGTCAAAACCTTGTATTCAATACTCTGTCAGGGACTCTAAGGAATAAGGACATTGCCTTGTTGCGTGCCCCTTAAAATCATCATGAGCGACTAACACAGTCTTCCCTCATGGTGTCGTGGATCTATTGAACTAGATAATCGTTAACCTACAGTTTGAGCCATGGCGGGAGTGCTAGTAGGTTGCGACAGGGTTGCTGCGACACCTCTCCCTCAATGTCTCTGGTTGTTGTGTGTGACCCCTTTACTCCAAAATTTGAGTCTGGTCGACAAGCTATCATCAGTTTGCATCCATCAACGAAACATTTCAGCGATAACAATCAACATCATAATATCTAGTCATATCTCACATATATAATATCAAAAACATCCAAACCATGACAGTCCACTCCCTGACTTGATCTGGAGTCCAAGGACATCCCTTTATGCCATTGACATCCTCAAACATCCAGGGTCCTGCACACTCAGGAAAACCACTCAATAGCATATGTCGATAAAAATATAACAAGATAACATATCATCAAAGCCTCAACATCTCATAATCATTATCAACAATGAATTATATAATGAACCAGATCACTTGCACGCAAGTGTCCTCAAAGAATAAATCCAATCAGGTGTGCGTAAGAGCGAGATGTTACACACTTTTTGTTCCACCTGAAAAGGTTTATGTTTGTTCAAGATGTAACCATTTTTATGAGTTATGGAGATAAATAATTTATTTACTATGTTAATGTTTTTTTTTATTATTTACTACGTTAATGTTTCCTTTTTTTTGTTCATATTCCCAGGTGCTACACTTTCCATCTGTGTATGTTATTTTCCATGTTCTTTGCACAATCTTGGCAAATGAAAAACATAATGGAAATCATTTTCTTTTCTATGTATTCTCTTTCCTCTACACCTTATGTGATCTCAACAACTGAGAAATAGAGAGAAATCTTGCACTTTCTGGGTAGGCCAACCAAGATTTAATCTCGATCTTATAAAGTTTAGGATTTCTTTTTTTTTATTTTTTTATTTTATTTTATGTGTGTGAGTAGAGGAAAAAAAAAGAATCACCTCCCCCTACGTAACATTTTCTATTTATTTTGCATTAGTTCACTTGGTTAAAAATCACTTTATTCAATAAGAATTCTTGAGTTCAAGTCTTTCTAAATTTCATTTAAATTATAAAAAATGAATCACTATAAAGTAATTTTAATGTTTTTTTTTAATCACTTTTTACATGTAACTTCATTGTAAAAATGATTCTCACTCATTTTATAAAAGTCAATCACTTCATGTAAAAGAAACTTATTTGTTAAAGTGAGCTTATAGGAAAAGTTGGAGAAGGAAGGGGATTTTTTCACTCAGACACCTCATTACATCCATCACCACGTGGATGAACCTTTACCTTCCACATGGAACCTTGATTACCTTTTATAAATTTCTTAAAAGTGACATAACTTTGACATCCAAAGTCCATTTTCAGTGCCCCATTTTTTGAAACTACCGAGCTTTCCATCTAAACAATCAGTTTCTTCTTTTTAAACCATCTTACCTACATGTTTTAATATGGTTTGTCCAAGTGATATTTTTCTTACCAGTTAAAACTGTTTCTCATGGAAATCCCATATGAAGGATGTACTATGAGGTAAAGGACTTTATCATATTACCTTGGGAAAAGAAACTCTCACCACTATTGCTTCAAATAAATTCAAATAGGAAAACAAAAATGATGAAGCATGTGGATTAATTGAAATGTGGATTAATAGTGATTTATGATTTCACCTTCAAGGAGTTGATAAACTAGATGATGCTTGAGAAAACATGTAAAACGTATTTGGTAAATAAAATGAGATTCGAGCCCTCTAGCTTGAAAATCAAGATCCTAGCAATTTCTCTTTTATTGAATATTATCTATCTAAGTTCAAAACACTCAAACTTTAATTTAAAAACTATAAAATAGAAAATAACGATGACCAATTCATATATGTTATTCTTGTTAATCTTGGCGCCACATATATTTACTTTTCACTCAACAAGAGAAGCTTTAGGGGCCACTTGCATATCACTTTCCTAGGTATACTACATTATGTTATTGATTGTTGAGTGTTTATGGTCTATATTCCATATCTGTGAACTGTTATAAGAGAATGTGACTCACTAGTTGAGAGGGGAAGAGAGGCCATGGAAATTTGTAATGGTATTTTGGTGAGAAATTGATTGAAAAAGAAATTCGGTTGTTACTATTTTAGTGGATGTCAGATTGGGGGCCCTCAACATTTCTAGATGAGGGGTTTATATTGGTGGAGAGACTTCTATCCTCCATCAATTCATCAATTCATGTTGTTTTTTACGAGATTTATAGTTGAATTCAATTATATAAATTGAAGCTAATTAAGAAGAAAAGTTAAATAATTTGAATTCTTGTTATTTAGATTTTGTTGTTTACCTAGTCATGGAAATTGCCAATTCATATTGAAAAATTATTAATTTGAAATTTGTGGAAAATGAAATATATATTTCTTGTTAATTCATGAATTTCTTGTAACTTGCATTTGATTTGTAACGAATCTTCTATTATATAATTAGTATCTAGTATAATTTAGTGTCATAGTGTCTTCCTTTACATAAACTAGTATAATGGAATTAATATAGGGATAAACTTGAGATTAATATGATCCAAGGTGATGTCATTACATAATTAATGCACAAACAAATTAATAAATCAATGCACTAAATTGTTTTGTACTATATCAATACCAAAATAAAGGTATCATTTATTATATCAATACAGAAATAAATGCACCATTTTGATTGATCATTTTTCATTCTGTAGTTGTTGAAATCACAATATTAAATCATTTTTCATTGTATCATTGCTAAATTAATTGCACTAAATAGAATTTTAAGCGTTAATTTGTGATTAATGTGCATCTATAATTTGTATCAAATTATTAAGCTAAAAAGTCTAGTAAAGTGAAAATGTATGTGTGAGATTGTTGTCACTTATATCAAATGTACTTCATACAAAGTCAATTTATTATAATTGTTCTCTACTTAAGTTTACAAAGGTGAAAGTACACTATCCCATCTAGATTTAAGCATGTAACTAAAAAAAACACATATTCTTATAAATACAATAAAAAATACTTAACCTTATAAAAATATACAATAAAATTGAAAATATTATAAGAACCTTAACAAAAAAAAAATTATATTTATAAATTAAAAGATTAACTAAATTAACTAATATTAATACAAATACAACTTCATATAAAAAAATATTAATATTATGATATGTTACTTATGACTGTAGATTTTTATTTTTGATGCATTACAACATATGTATATCTTACTATTCATCTTATGTGGTGTGCGTTACAACATATGTACACTAAATATCACTCCCGTGACTATGCACGATTCCTGTTAATTTATAATTATAGTCACTCAAAGTTGGTGCAAAAAGTTATAAGAACCATCTATGTGATATGCATTCACAGATCGACTCATTCAATGTTGTTGCCCAGATTAATTAATAATAAAATATGCCCGTATGCTATCCACGTCCATCGAAGCAACGGATTTGTATCAAAATTATCACATTTGACTCGGAGAGCAGAGTTACATCCAGCCGTAAGAATCAATGAGGTCATTATAGAGAAAGTCCAAAACGTGTGCACATACCAAGTAATCATGGTTTCTCTGCTGTAGTCTCCCTGGAAGGTTTTGCAAAGCCACTGGTCAAAGTTTTATAGACAGTTTTATTTCCTTTCCAGCAAATTGTCCATCGTGGATCTCAGCCTTAAACTACGGAGAATGGTAGGTCTGAGTCAAAGTTTTAAGGAGAATGGCAGGTCTGAGTCAAAGTTTTATAGACATTTTTATTTCCTTTCCACCAAAATGTCCATCGTGGATCTCGCCGTTAAACTGATGAGAATGGCAGGTCTGATTGATTCAATACGAGTCCGCGAATTGTAATTATGACTATTATCATTGATTCAAAACTTAAATAAAAAAATAACAAACATTAAATCCAAATCTCAATATTCATTGATGAACCGAAAACTAACAAACATGAAATCCAAATCTCAAATGGCAGGATTCATAAAACTAGAAAAGAAGAAGAGACGATAGTTTTCTCCTAATAAAAGAAAGTGAAGTGGATACTGAGTTGGGGCTAGAATTGTCATGCTTAAATCCAAATATTAATTTACCCTCGTTCATTCAATTGTCATGCAATTTATAAAATAAATAAATAAGGTTACCACAATTGTAAACAAATCTCTCATATAAAATTCAATGTAAATGAAAGTGAAGTGGATACTGAGTTGGAGCTAGAATTGTCATGGTTAAATCCAAATATTAATTTACCATTATTCATTTGTCATGTAATTTATAAAAAAAATAAAAACGGTTACCATTATTGTAAACAAATTTTCCATATAAAATTCAATGTAAATTCAATGTAAATGGCCTCAATTAAAATTACAAACTTGGAAAATTAATAATTGTACAACTCAAAGGAAATATTCTCAATATCTATCACAAAGAGTCAATAATTCTACAATCCAAAAGAAATATTGTCAATATCTATCACCCATAAATCCATTGAAATAGGAAAGAAGCAACATAACTAGCTGAAAGTTTTTAAGATTTTTTATCTCACCAATGCAAATACCCTCCTCTTTTAAGATTGTAAACTAGTCGAACAAATAATCACCTCAAAGGAAATATCTTCAATATTTATTATTCATAAATATGATGAAATAAGAATGAATAATTTTTTATCATTTAAAAATTTATTTAAATATAGTTTAAGTATTTGAAAGATTTAGGTTTAGGTGGAACAAGAACCCCAAGGTGGCAATTAGTGTGGAATTTAATAATTGAGTTTTTGTAAATAGACATGTTAGTCTTTAAGGGATTTTAGCGCTATCAAATGTCACACTCAAAAAATTGATGATTGAATCCTTAATTAAAAAATAATTTTTAATAGTTTTCTTTAAATTATTTCTAGACAATCCTAGGTTTGTCAAACTCAAGAAAAATGGATATATCAAATATCTATCCAAATGATAAATATCAAATATCTATCCAAATGATAAATATGCATGTTTATCCATTAACATATAATAGTATTGAAGATGGCGAGTACAAGACTAAGTTTAGTTGTTGTGCTAGACATATTATAAGTGGTATCTATTTGTATTGGGTCAGATCGACTCATTAGCCACCCAACAATAAAATAATAATATGGAATTTCAAATCCAAGAGTGTATATCCCAACCTACACAATGTTTACTACTTGACAATTGGGTGCTTGTCCATCACCCCAATTGATGAAGACATGCACCTATTACTTGTGACACATATTGGTTCCCTCAATTGGCATATGAGATAGCAAAGTGACTATATGGAGATGACTGATTTATGCCAAGAGAAAAGTAGACATCATAGTGATAATTATCCATTTAGTGCACTTTTAGGGGTATTTATAAGATCCGTTTTTGTTTGATGAATCTAGAAATCCATGCACTCTATGACTAATAATACCAGCAATAAGATTGCTAGATCATATGCTACAAATAACAAAAGCTAAAATAGATCTCTCAAAACATTATTGCATTTGATTGGTGATCATATTGTTGTAAACCAATCAAGGAAAATATGTTACTATATTATTTTTCTCAGGGGGGATAATAATGTCATCCCAAGTGTTGAATATTTCCGCTATAACCACAATCTAAAGTTAACAACATTTCAATAGATCTAGAAGTATCCACACAAAACAAATATGTGTTTAATGAAATCCCCAAATTTAAATGTACCATGTTTCCTTACTTTCCCTTAAAAATCAAACTCCACCCAAAATTTTGAATTATATCAAAGTTACTAAGAGTTGATGTGCATAGAAAAATTCAATACCCATATTTCCTCTAGAGTTTTGTCTCTTGGTATCACGCAACATTTCCATTAAAAATGAGACCTATCTTGATTTTAACTTTTTCTTTATGAGAATAATTTTTATGATGGAAAATTCATATGTTACTAATAAATTAGGTTAAAAATATATCTATAAAAACATTCATTTGATAGGTGGTAGATGAGTTCATTAATACCATTGCACACCTATTATGGGAAATGAATTTCTATATTCCCTTCTCAACAGTGAATAATAATGTCCTCCAAAGTGCAATTTTTTCAATAATCCAAGTTCACTAGCTCCTTTTTAAGGTAAACATAAATTTAATCTCAAATTCAACATTTCAAAAGTAATATTTCTCTTATTAAAATTTCAATTTTATTCTAAACTAGATTACTTAAAACTTTAGTATCCACATTTAAATAAATGCAAGTTTCCTTGACAAACAAAACAAAATTTTGAATTTATTAGAGTCCCTTCCTAACTTTTTCCTACAAAATCAAATTCCATCAAAACTATAAATTATATCCAAGTTCCTCCCAATTCATGTACATACCCACTAACATAGTTTACAAAATAAAATCCTATCAAAACCATAAATTATATCCAAGGTCCTCCCCATTCATGTACATACTGACTAACATAATTGAGTTGCATAAACTTATTTAACAATACATGATCAAGATGATCAAGATAATGGTTGTGCCTTGCTATTTTTAATCATAAAAATATTCAAGAAAGGATAAAATTTATCAATGGAAACTCTACATGTAGTATTCAATCAAACAGTTTAGCATAAATATCTAACTTTAAAAATAAAAAAAAACTTATATTAAAATTAAACTTGAAAGTTTAATTTTACTTTAATTTTAATAGTAAAGTTTTACATTTTTACACCAAAAGGCGTACGCCTATTGGAAATGGGCACATTTAATCATCTTTTAACCATAAATTCCAATCATATGGTTATCAATTGAATATGATGGCATATTCTTCGTCATCCTTCCAAATCAATGAATGAAATCTCATGTTCATAACTTTCTTGCATTTTTGAAGGGCTCAATTAACCTATTTACTTTTAAACATTTATTAATATGATTAAAAAAATATTGTGTGACAATCTAATTGCCATGTTCAAATGATTAGCAAGCTTAATTCCAACTCTTTCATATTCTCCGTTCTTGGCTGGCTTAATGTGAATTCCTTATGTCGTAATAAGTCAGCTGCATGGATTCTGGCAATGTAAAGGAAAGAAACAAAAACTATCGCTAAATTTTTACTACGTTTGGAATTTTTTACCAGCCGGAACATTTCGTCCTTCACCATCCACGAGTTTTTAGCTGTAGTAGTAATATTGAATATCGAATACAAATTGTTTAGATCTCGTGCATGTCGTAGTATGCATTTGGATATATGGGAGATCTAGCAAGCCATGTCAATTTTCCATTTGTACTTTTGACTAGGCCTTTATTTACCTCATGCCACCAATGGGATGGGATATGAAGGTTGCCGATCAACAAATCACAACTCTTGTTGACAAGAGTTGGATCTCTATTTGAATATTTGAATGACTTGTTTTACCCATCATAGCCATCAAGTAAATGGATATAAACTTCTAAAATATGAAAGTCAGACAGATTATGAGTGGGATTCAAGAAAGGGGACTTATCGTTGTGCAGAGAAAGTTGGATGCCCACATGAAAATATGTCCAGGGAAGCCAATTGAGTAATTTTCTTAGCCATCCCATGTTATCGTTCATAAAAAGGCCAGGGACATTGGTAACCGCATTGTGCGTGTTTACCATCCTCGGAACTTTAATGCCAATCTCCTCCATACATTGGGTAAATATTTGGTTTCCTACTTGGGGAGAGGCGAAGGCAAATAGTATGAAAGGTATAGGCAATTCCATATTGTGCATCTTAGCAGTCTCTTTGACATCATATGCACTTATCAGTGCAAGTAGAAGAAAAATTACTTTTGATGAAGTATTACTTTAAAGTACTAAAATTGTTTACAGGTTTGAATATCATATTGCATTACATAATTGATTTCACATTAATGTAAATAGTTGTATAGGTTCCTTATCATTAGAACAATTATTCCTAATGAATTTTATTATATTTTGATGAATCGTATTGTAATCGATCATAACCACACATGGGCCAAGAAGGATAGGTTGATGCTTCACTCATGTGACAAATAAGCATCAAGGAATTAAACTTGAAAGTCGATGGTTACTCTGGTTAAAATGTCATTTTGTTATGATTTTTGATATAGTATTGCATTATTTTATTGTTCCACAAACGAGTTAGGAAAAATGGATTGTTTCTTGATTCTCATGACAAAGAAACATTTATTAGGATATTTAAACAACTAATAATTAGTGAACATCAACTTGATAGAATGTGCCTTTAGGTAAAGTCTGTTTCTTTAGTGTGTTTCCTTAATATGCATTATTATTCATTCGTAATTATATAATTTGATGGTCACAATGTGTTATAAACATAGAGTGATTCAATGGTTCATATTTTTCGAAATATTAATGGCTATATTGATCCATTTATTAACACTAGATTCTTCCATGATCTCTATTTAAAGATTGTTGATGGTCATTTGTTGATCATTGATTAAGATAAAATCATTTGTAAAATTATTTTGGGGTCGTGGATTGTTTCTCTATTTGAGACTTTTAACCACATAATAAATTGGTGTATTAATATAATATTTACTTGTGTTAGTGGATTCTTAGGGTGTTCGACCTATGTGGAAATTCCCTGTTTGTCAAAAATGATATCATAACTAGTATGAATAATGTCTCCCATTGTTGATCCAGATCATGAACTTGTGTCATTGCATGGATCAAAATATTTATGGGTTGTATTGTTGTTGTAATTCCTTGGCTAAGTGTGACATTCCATTGTTTGTGGAGTGTTTCCTTCAGTCGGAAACACTTTTTGTTCCACCCAAAAAGATTTCTATTTGTTCAAGATATAACCATTTTTGTGAGTTATGGAGGTACATAATTTTATTATTGTTTTAATTTTTAATATACTAAGTTAATGTTTCAACGTTTTTGTTCATATTCCTAGGGTTCTACACTTTCCATTTGTGTATTCTCTTTTCTGTGCTCTTTGCACAATCTTGGCAAACCAAAAACATAATGGAAAGTGTTTTCTTTTCTATGTATTATCTTTCCCCTTCACCTTACGCAATCTCAACAAATGAGAAACAGAGAGAAAAATTGCACTTTCTAGATAGGCCAATGAATATTTAATCTTGATCTTATAAAATTCAGGATTTTTTTTCTAAATTTAGTTTTTTTTTATGTGTGGGAGTAGAGGGAAAAAAAAGAATCACCTCCGCTACTTAACATTTTCTATTTATTTTGCATTAGTTCACTTGGTTAAAAATTACTTTATTCAATAAGAGGTCTTGAGTTCAAGTCTTTCTAAATTTAATTTAAATTATAAAAAGTGAATCCCTATAAAGTAATTTAAATGTTTTTTTAATCATTTTTACATGAAACTTTAATTTATGAAGTAAATTCATTGTAAATTGGATACTCAGTCATTTTATAAAAGTGAATCACTTCATGTAAAAGAAACTTATTTATAAAAGTGAGCTTATAGGAAAAGTTAGAGAAGGAAGGGGATTTTTCCACTCAGACACCTCATTGTGTATCCATCACCACGTGGATGAACCTTTACCTTCCACATGGAACCTTGATTAACTTTTATACATTTCATAAAAATGACATAACTTTGACATCCAAAGTCCATTTTCAGTGGCACATTTTTTGAAACTACCTATTTTTTTTTTAGAGCTTTCGATCTAAATAATCAATTTCTTCTTTTTAAGCCATCCTACCTACATGTTTTAATATTGTTAGTCAAAGTGATGTTTTTCTTACCAATTAAAACTACTTCTCATGGAAATCCCATATGCAGGATGTACTATGAAGTAAAGGACTTTATCATATTACCTTGGGAAAATAAACTGTCATTGGTATTGCTTCAAATACATTCTAATAGGAAAACAAAAGTGATGGAGCATGTGGATTAATTGAAATGCCCATCTCTAGTGATTTATGATTTCACCTTAAAAGGATTTGATAAACTAGATGACGCTTGAGAAAATATGTAAATCGTATTTGGTAAACAAAATGAGATTCGCGCCCACCAACTTGAAAATCAACATCCTAGTAATTTCTCTTTTATTGAACATTATCTATCTAAGTTCAGAATGCTCAAAAATTTATTTAAAAACTATAAAATAGAAAATAATGATGACCAAGTCATATATGTTATTCTTGTTAATCTTGGCGCCAGCTATATCTACTTTTCACTCAACGAGAGAAGCTTTACGAGTTGCTTACATATCACTTTCCTAGGTATACTACATTATGTTATTGATTGTTGAGTGTTTATGGTCTATATTCCATACATGTGAACTTCTATAAGAGAATGAGACTCACTAGTTGAGTGGGGGAGAGAGGCCATGAAAGTTTGTAATGGTATTTTGCTGAGAAATTGATTGAAAAGATGGGACTCACTAGTTGAGAGGGGGAGAGAGGCCATGACAATTTGTAATGGTATTTTGGAGAGAAATTGATTGAAAATAAAAGTTGGTTGTTATAATTTTAGTGGAAGTAGGATTGGCGTCATCAACCTTTCTAGATGAGGGGTTTGTATTGGTGGAGAGACTTATATCCTCCATCATTTCATCAATTCATGTTGTCTTTTACGAGATCTATAGTTGAATTCAACCTAGGAAATTGAAGCTAATTAAGGAGAAAAGTTAAATAATTTGAATTCTTGTTATTTAGATTTTGTTGTTTACCTATTCATGGAAATTGTAATTCATGTTGAAAAATTATTAATTTGAAATTTGTGGAAGATGAAATATATATTTCTTGTTAATTCATGAATTTTTTGTAACTTGTATTTGATTTGTAATGAATCTTCTATTATATGATTAGCATCTAGTATAATTTAGTGACATCTTGTCCTCCTTTACATAAACTACTATCTATAATGGATTTAATATATGGATAAACTTGAGATTAATATGATCTAAGGTGATGTCATCACATAATTAATGCACAAAATAACTAATAAATCAATGAACTAAATTGTTTTGTACTATATCAATACCAAAATAAATGTACCATTTATTATATCAATACCTAAATAAATGCATCATTTTGATTGATCATTTTTCATTCTATAGTTGTTGATATCACATTATTAAATCATTTTTCATGGTATCATTGCTAAATTAATTGCACTAAATTGTTTCACTAAATCCAATGTTAAGCATTAATTTGTGGGATTGCTATCACTTATATGAAAGACAGTTCATACAAAGTCAATTTATTATAGTTGTTCTCTATTTAAGTTTACAAAGGTGAAAGTACACTATCTCCTCTAGATTTAAACATGTAACCTCCAAAAAAAACACATATTCTTATAATTACAATAAAAAATACTTAACCTTATAAAAATATAGAAAAAAAATTTGAAAATATTATAAAAAACTTTAAAAAAAAGTTTTTATATTTACAAATTAAAAAATAAACTAAATAAACTAATATTAATATAAAGACTACTTCATATTAAAAAATATTAACATTATGATATGTTACTTATGAATGTAGATTTTTATTTTTGATTGCATTACAACATATGTATATCTTCATCTTATGTGGTGTGCGTTACAACATATGTATATCTTCATCTTATGTGGTGTGCGTTACAATATATGTATATCTTCATCTTATGTGGTGTGTGTTACAACATATGTATATCTTCATCTTATGTGGTGTGCGTTACAACATATGTATATCTTCATCTTATGTGGTGTGCGTTACAACATATGTATATCTTCATCTTATGTGGTGTGCGTTACAACATATGTATATCTTACTATTCATCTTATGTGGTGTGCGTTACAACATATGTATATCTTCACCACAACATCAGACACTAAATATCACTCTCGTGATTCCTGTTAATTTATAAATATAAAAAACATCCATGTGATATGCATTCACAGATCGATTCATTCAATGTTGCTACCCAAATAAATTAATAATAAAATATGCCCGTATGCTATCGACGTCCATCGAAGCAACGGATTTGTACCAAAATTATCACATTTGACTTGGAGTCCAAAACGCGTGCACATACCAAGTAATCATTGTTTCTCAACTGTAGTCTCTCTGGAAAGTTTGACAAAGCCACTAGTCAAAGTTTGATTTCCTTTCCATCAAAATGTCGATGGTGGATCTCAGCGTTAAACTAATGAGAATGGCAGGTCTGCGTCAAAGTTTTATACAGTTTTATTTCCTTTCCAGCAAAATTTCCATCGTGGATCTCAGCGTTAAACTAATGAGAATGGCAGGTCTGACTGTAGTCATTGATTCAATACGAGTACGCGAATAGTAATTATGACTGTGGTTATTGATTCAATAAGAGTCCGCGAATAGTAATTATGACTGTGATCATTAACTCAAAAATTATATAAAAAAATAACAAACATTAAATCCAAATCTGAATATTCATTTGTAAACCAAAAACTAACAAACATGACATCTCAAATGGCAAGATTCATAAAACTAGAGAAGAGGAAGAGACCATAGTTTTCTCCTAATAAAAGAAAAGTGAAGTGGACATTGAGTTGGAGCTAGATTTCTCAGGCTTAAATTCAAATACTAATTTATCCTCTTTTAATTGTTATGCTTGTAATTTATAAAAAATGGTTATCACTATTGTAAACAAATCTCCCATATAAAATTCAATGTAAATGGCTTCTATTAAAATTACAAACTTGGAAAGTTAATAATTGTACAACCCAAAAGGAAATATTCTGAATATCTATCACAAAGAGACAATAATTCTACAATCCAAAGGAACCCCATATCTAACATGCATATTTATCATTTGGATAGATATTTGATATATATATATATTTTTTAGTTTGACAAACCTAGGATTGGCTAGAAATAATTTAAAGCAAACTATTACAAATTAATTTTTAATTAAGGATTCAATCATCAATTTTTTGAGTGTGACATTTGATAGCCACCTAATTTTCAAAAACACAATTCTTTGTCCAATCTAATTCTTTGGGTCAATCTATTAATCTACATCATGGCATGCAGATTAATAGAGATTGAATGGATAATCCATATATGAATATTGAGGAATTGGCTTCCTCTACTAGCTAAAATCCCTTAAAGACTAACATATCTATTTACAAAAACTCAACTATCAAAGTGCACACTCATTGCCACCTTGGGATTCTTGTTCCACCTAATCCTAAATCTTTCAAATATTTAAACTATATTTAAATAAAATTTTAAATGATAAAAAATGATTCATTCTTATTTCAACATATTTATGAATAATGAATAGATTTCCTTTGGGGTGATTATTTGTTTGACTAGTTTACAATCTTAAAAGAGGAGGGTATTTGCATTGGTGAGATAAAAATCCTAAAAATTTTCATCTAGTTATGTTGTCTCTTTTCTATTTCAATGGATTTATGAGTGACAGATATCGACAATATTTCTTTTGGATTGTAGAATTATTAATTCTTTGTGATAGATATTGAGAATATTTTGTTTAGGTTGTACAATTATTGACTTTCCAAGTTTGTAATTTTAATAAAGGCAATTTACATTGAATTTTTTGCATTGGAGATTTGTTTACAATAATGATAACCGTTTTTATTTTTTTTATAAATTGCATGACAATCGAATGAATAAGGGTAAATTAATATTTGGATTTAAGCACGATAATTCTATCTCCAACTCAGTATCCATTTCACTTTCTTTTATTAGGAGAAAACTATGGTCTCTTCCTCTTTTCTAGTTTTATGAATCTTGCCATTTGAGATTTGGATTTCATGTTTGTTAGTTTTCGGTTCATCACTGAATATTGAGATTTGGATTTAATGATTGTTATTTTTTTATTTAAGTTTTGAATCAATGATAACAGTCATAATTACAATTCGCGGACTCGTATTGAATCAATCAGATCTGCCGATCTCATTAGTTTAACGCCGAGATCCACGATGGACATTTTGCTGGAAAAGAAATAAAAATGTCTATAAAACTTTGACACAGACCTGCCATTCTCCTTAAAAATTTGACTCAGACCTGCCATTCCCCTTAGTTTAAGGCTGAGTTCCACGATGGACAATTTGCTGGAAAGGACCTGTCATTCTCTATAAAACTTTGACTAGTGGCTTTGCAAAACCTTCCACAGAGACTACAGTAGAGAAACCATGATTACATGGTATGTGCACACGTTTTGGACTTTCTCTATAATGACCTCATTGGTTCTTACGGCTGGATGTAACTCTGCTCTCCGAGTCAAATGTGATAATTTTGGTACAAATCCGTTGCTTCGATGGACGTGGATAGCATACGGGCATATTTTATTATTAATTAATCTGGGCAACAACATTGAATGAGTCGATCTGTGAATGCATATCACATAGATGTTTCTTATAACTTTTTGCACCAACTTTGAGTGAGTATAATTATAAATTAACAGGAATCGTGTATCGTCAAGGGAGTGGTATTTAGTGTACACATGTTGTAACGCACACCACATAAGATGAATAGTAAGATATACATATGTTGTAATGCATCAAAAATAAAAATCTACATTCATAACATATCATAATATTAATATTTTTTTATATAAAGTTGTATTTGTATTAATATTGGTTAATTTTTTAATTTATAAATATAAAATATTTTTTTGGTTAAAGTTTTTATAATATTTTTAATTTTATTGTATATTTTTATAAGGTTAAGTATTTTTTATTGTACTTATAAGAATATGTGTTTTTTTAGTTACATGTTTAAATCTAGAGGGGATAGTGTACTTTCATTTTTGTAAACTTAAGTAGAGAACAACTATAATAAATTGACTTTGTATGAAGTACATTTGATATAAGTGACAGCAATTTCACACACACATTTTCACTTTACTAGACTTTTTAGCTTAATAATTTGATACAAATTATAGATGCACATTAATCACGAATTAATGCTTAACATTAGATTTAGTAAAACTATTTAGTGCAATTAATTTAGCAATGATACAATGAAAAATGATTTAATATTGTGATTTCAACAACTACAGAATCAAAAATGATCATTCAAAATGGTGCATTTATTTCTGTATTGATATAATAAATGATACATTTATTTTGGTATTGATATATTACAAAACAATTTAGTGCATTGATTTATTAGTTTGTTTCTGCATTAATTATGTGATGACATCACCTTGGATCATATTAATCTCAAGTTTATCCCTATATTAATTCCATTATACTAGTTTATGTAAAGGACGGCACTATGACACTAAATTATAATAGATACTAATTATATAATAGAAGATTCATTACAAATGAAATGCAAGTTACAAGAAATTCATGAATTAACAAGAAATATATATTTCATCTTCCTCAAATTTTAAATTAATAATTTTTCAACATGAATTGGCAATTTCCATGAATCGTGTAATGTCTTAGGCATTAGGATCCTCAGCTTCGCACGAATATTAAAGTTAAGGCCGAACACAAAATTGTTGACCTTTATCTTCTCCATGTTCATATGCGGGGCATACCTAAGCAAATCCATGAAGTGGGCCTCATACTCTGGCACCGTACAATCACCCTATCATAAGGAATTGAACTCATCGAGCTAGCGCTCGATGAATTCCTCTAATAAATACCTCTCCCGGAACTGCTCCTTGAACAATTCCCATGAAACGTCTTCGAAGACCATGTTTATTTGAGGTAGGAGCATCTTCCACCATAGAAGAGAAACCCACTTCAGCTGAAATATTGCCATGCAGACCTTAATGTTGGAGGTGTAGTCACAAAGTGCAAATCACATCGCCATGTTCTCCAACCATGCTTCAGAAGTTGAGCCATCTGTGGCACCCATGAACTCCAGAAAATTCACCTTCTCGAATTCTCTGTGAATTCTACTAGTACCAGCCAGAATTTTGTGGGAACCCTTATTGGGCACATGCGCCCTAACCTCATCTCTATCTAGTTGGTTAATTAGGGCCTCTGACATCCTTTGAAAGGACCTCATCAAACCAACCACATCCCCAACAACAATATTCTCCTATCCAATGAGTTGTTTTTTTCCTTGGGGGTTATACCCCTCTTGCGTGGATGCTACTGGAGGCGTCACACCTCCTCCCCTAGCACCACGTCGTCTACCTCCACAACGTCCTCTAACCATGATTACCTGCATGGACAAATTCAAATTTTAATTAGTGATAAATCATTAATGAAGTGTTTAATACAATGGAAGGTGTAATGATCCCAAGTCACGCGATTGAACCCGCTCTAATACCGTATGTAACAAACCCATCGTTATGACAACAAAACGATGTAAAATAGATAAAAAAAAACAAACATTTCATTAGGAAATTAAAACATCACAACATGATTAATCGCTTCACAATCCCACATTATCCTAATTATTAAAGACACAAATCAACACATTAACATAATCATTAGCGACACATGATCAACACATAATCACCAATAGCAACGCGATTCAACACATCATGCTCCGGAAGAAAAATTCAAATAATTGATCAACTATGTCACTGAACATTTAAAGGACTACCCACCCAACCTATCCTACATGGTTAGGACCTCTAGGACACATAAGCAATGCTCAAGCCTAGGATTCATCCAATTTATTTTGACCACTTAAGGTCTCAGGGATGGCGATTGTTCTTAGGAACAAGGAAGTGTCTAATTCACTTAATCCATCACAACTCATAATTCTAGGCTAAATTATCAGTCATACATCATCATTATCCATGGAAAAGGAGAAATCTAAATACTTGATCAATCATACATCAATATTATTCATGGTGCAATATAAATATAAATACTTCATCAATCATATATCAATATTATTCATGGCACAAGAGAAATATAGTTACTTAATCAATCATACATCAATACTATTCATGGTGCAACAAAAATTCTACAAAAACAATAATTAATTTCATAGACGTAGTTACCACCTATGGAACATGAAAAGAAATAAATTTTAAAAATAAAAAGAGAAACAACATGACCAATTATAAGTCCGTTAAAGAGGTGTGAAAACAAGAAAAGGTTTCAGTTGAAAGACTTCTCCTAGACCGCACATCTAAGTATATAAGTAGACATTGGGCCACCTATATTGTAAAGGAGGTCATAAATTCTTCCACTTCACTCAAAACATCCTTCAAACTATCTAAATTCCAAGCATGCAAGTACCTTTTTCCATCTATACTAAAGTTTTATTGAAATCATGTAAGATAATAAATTAATTCAGTTATGTTCTATGCCAATGAATTTTGAACTCTATCATTTCAAGAACCACCATTCGGGGTGATGCCACAAAGTTGAAGAACAAATATTAGGTTACAGTAATGATATTCAAAGGGACATTCACCTAATTGAATTATGTACAGATCAATTATTCCTTACCTATTTCCACATATTAGATTATCTACACCATAGGTCATACACATGACATCGTGAATTAGGTAGTTGGGTCGAAAATACAAGTTATCAATGGTTATTGGGTGGGGGAGATTTACTTGTATTAGTTTTAAAAGAATTAAATGCTCCATCCTCAAGATAGTGGAAAAGGAAACCATTACCAAGGAATTATATTTATAACCGTTCAAGCTTAAAACCCTTGTGTGTCATTGCCATTGGAAATGATAACCTTAAAGAATAAATTATAAATATTCTCAGCCCCGTCATATTATTTACAAGACTAGGAAACTTACTTAGTGATAGTAATTCAATATTTTATTTGTTTCTCTTATTATCTTCTTCAAACATCATATGCTAAAGTCTAAAATTTTTCGATTCCCAGAAAATTTGTGAATAAAATTTCAAGTGTTACTTCAGGTAGACAACTAAAAAGTGCAATCGTAAGTAAGAATGGATGAGATATCCAAGTGAGTTCTTGAGTATCCAACAAATAACTAAGGAAGGAGGGAACTCCTTCCACAACATGCAATCGGGGTAGACTGTAAATCTGTTGAAGACATTCTTCCTTGGGGGGGTCTAATAACCATTTAAAGAGAGGCTCCCGAGTTGTAGGCGACAAACATGTGAGGGTAAAGGACATTCTATCTTCTCTTAGACGCCAAGAAAGAAACTCAAATGGTCAATTCACAGACAATCACTACCACAGCCTGTAAACATTATTTGCAGGATCTATAAACTTTCAGTCATTGATTCTGCATCATATTTAAAGCGGAATTTAAATGAATTAGAATACCTGAATCCATTTTTCTAATCAAAATGATCTGTTCCTCTTGCAGAACAGAAACCCTCCTCAGCAGCAAGACAATGAGCCTTCTCACACAGAAAACCTCAGCTGTAATTCACTGCTCAAACTGGAAATCGATTTCTCTCCCTTACCCTTTGTTCATGCGCCTTAAGATCATTCAGATGGGTATTATGAAGGTTCCTTTTATAGGCAGAGAGGGGACCAGTTTCCCCAAGAACGTTATACTCCACCTGTCCATCAAGGTAGGAGATTCGACACGGTTTCAAAACTGTTACCAAGGGTTTCGGCTGCCAACACATCCGGTTGCCAACACGTTCCGTCTGTTCATATGGGTAAAAAAACTGATTTAATAAATTAGTCTTACATTCTCCCACTTGGCACATATGATATCTTAATGTTAGAGTTTAACAAAGTAGACATTAGGTGCGCCATAAGTCATATTCATCTTAGTTTTCAGTTTGGTCATCATAATACTATAATTAAACAACCTAGTAATGCGAGTCGTGACGGTTCCATGTCAATAAGACGACATAGTCCCTTTCATGCACCACAACATTAGTAACT
>JZKD02S1909529.1:645464-685688 GCA_000966675.3 Picea glauca
CCAATGGATCAATTTAGTGAACATATTAATGTAAGGAATCTAAGGATAACCTCAATTTAATTAACTTAACATAATGATACAAGTAATCATGGAATGAACTCAACTTGGGTAAAAAAGGTCAGCCAAGATTAACTCCATTTATGAAAAAGTCAAACGCATTTACACTAACAAGCTCTACACCAAGCTGATGCACGCCCTAATCCATAAAGACCAAGAAAAGGCTTACTATTTGTCCATTACATTAATGGCCATTTACATTGGAATGTGCCCACCTTACAGGGATAAGGGCCCCATGCTGCAGAAGTCAATCGGGTTGCACATACTGCCAGCTCCATGTGGACCACAGCAATGGCGGCGGCAGTGAGGTTCACCATCACAAACAGGGCTTGTATCGAACCACCACCAAGCTACAATCCATCCTTCGGAATACTGGCAAGCAGCCCGCCGCCTCCCCATTTGATGAAATGCGTCAGCCCCTTGAGATTCAAACAAGCAATGGCTTATTCGCACAGAAGATGTTGGTTCTGATGCCAATTACACCTCAATTGACAGCTCTTGGAGCTCAAGAAACATTGGCATCTACAGCTATGTCAAACACTAACTATTGGAGACCAGATAATTTAAATACATAAAACATCTACATAATAGACAAACTTTAGCAGGAATGTACAAGGCAATAAAAATACAGAAATAATTGCCAAAATAAATCCCCCTACTAAACAAACTTTTCCTATTCCTCTCACAATTTAAAAACTGAAAAGGCAACAGAACTGCAACGCACCACCATATCATGACAAAATATGCAACAAAACCGTTTAATGTTTTGAGATGTTTGAAACGATTCAGAACAAAGTGATGTCACGACAAGTAGACCTGCACGCTCGCGGTTTTCAAATAGAGGCAAACTGGGCAAACTTCTACTTTGTTCCGCAGGGCGAGCCCCAGTTATCGGCGGCTTGGCTTTCGTTACGAACTATATTATTAAACTATATCGCGGAAATAATAAATCTATGCATTCAGAAAGTTCATATATACGCAGGCTCTGATACCACTGTAAACATTATTTGCAAGATCTAGAAACTTTCAGTCATTGATTCTGCATCATATTTAAAGAGGAATTTAAATGAATTCGAATACCTGAATCCATTTTGATAATCAAAATGCTCTATTCCTCTTGCAGAACAGAAACCCTCCTCAGCAGCAAGACAACGAGCCTTCTCACACAGAAAACCTCAGCTGTAATTCACTGCTCAGACTGGAAATCGATTTCTCTCCCTTACCCTTTGTTCATGCGCCTTCAAATCATTCAGATGGGTATTCTGAAGGTTCCTTTTATAGGCAGAGAGGGGACCGTTTTCCCCAAGAACGTTATACTCCACCTGTCCATCAAGGTAGGAGATTCGACACGGTTTCAAAACTGTTACCAAGGGTTTCAGATGCCAACACATCCGGCTGCCAACACGTTCTGTTTGTTCATATGGGTCAAAAAATTGATTTAATAAATTAGTCTTACACAGTCATCACTCATCACTTACAAAATGACGAGAAAAGGAGATCTTACAATGCGCAACCCAATTGCATCCATAATTTAACGGTTTGTTCAAATTTTTGAAGATTCGAGACATCAAAATTTAATAAAATTTTTGGGGCTATCAGGGTTTAGAGATCGCGTCAAACAACAGTGTTGGGAACAAGTTAGTTAGGACGCAAGGGCGAATCCATAGGACCGCTCTCACCGTGAGATATCATCGTGGAAGGGTAATATCAGACTACGCTAACATTCGACAGTAAGGATAGAGTTGAGGAGCGAATCGCCTTCTCAGGGATTGAAGGAAGCAATCACATATCCCCTAAACAGGACTGGAAGTTTAGGTTTAACGCCAAGAAACGAGGAAACATGATACCAGTGCCTAATGCGCCCAATATAAAGGCCAAGAAGAGGGGCGATCACGCAAAACAACAATAAAAATGTGGGGCAGAACCTGTCTCTTCGAAAACACGTAGGTCATCCAAAACTTATGTGAAGGGCGTAAGCCTTTCTTGCCAAGGTTATCGATTATCCTGAGGCTGGTGACGACAATGCAATATCCGAAGACCAAAATAATCAAGACCATCATTTCGAAAAATATTCTACCCAATTACCATTTAGACTGACGGAGAAAATTAAAATCTTAACACTAAAATTAAATAACACTTATAAATAGTGTTTTAAACTTCAGAATTTAACTCGAATTGTAATCGCATGGGTTATTTATTTCTTTAGGATCTTTTCCAAGCACCACAAAACAATACTGCATTCTTCTAGACATACCATACAAGAAATATTTCACTGCGACAACCCATTCTACAAATATTAATTTTGAGTTTAACATTTGATATGCCATTCAATGGCTGCAACAAGTAAAATAAAAATGGATAGGCAATAAGGAGAGATAACACGAAATGTCCAATTCTTGGCTAGAATTTTGGATGGCATTCCACTCCAAAAAATTTCTTTATTGTATGAAATTGATCAAGCAATTTCGCAATCCATTTCAGAAATAAATTACAGTTTACGAAAATATTCTAGGGTACTTATATATGTAAAATTAACTTATTAAAGTTACAAAACCCAATAAAAATACCGTAATTGAAGCTGATAAAGATGAAAGTGTTCCCCAAGAATGGTGTTCCCTCCGACCTCCCACTTGCTAATCCTTGAGACTTCACCAGTATCTGCTATCCAATGCTAGGGGTACTCTTCTTCCCTCTTAGGCCCCCTAGCCGCAAAGGAGCCAGGCACAAAAAACCAGAATCCTCTAGCTCCCAGCTTACTTTGTAATGTAGATCCACCACCCTCTCTCAAGATGGGTATCCCAATTCTCACAAGTAAAACCAGTAAAAAAATCTACAACATAAGTTTACCCCTAACTAATGTGATTCTTTTTTCCCTCTAGACGATTTGCTTTATAGGGGTTTCCTTAATGACACATCCCCACTTGCACAATTAATTCACCTTTTTAATTAGATAAATTAGAATTAATTCCCCCTTACATCTGTAAGCCTTTCCCCCAAGTTGCAAAAGAAATTCCACATTTTATTTAGTTAAAGTCAGTTTCCCACACCCTTCCTAAAAGCGCTCCTTAATTCGCTCCTAGTTGTCTCTTTATTCCCCAATTTACCATTAAATGACTGACGCCTTACTAAATCTGAGTTGAGTTAAAATAAGAGTCTTCTTCTAGTTAGACTAGTGTTAACTAGACTCTAGATACCACTCTATGCATACACATATTCTTTCATGCTTTATTCCTTTCTCATATTAATCTTTCGATTTGGTATTTTCTTGCACACGTGTATTATATTAACTCTTTAGAATTAATTCTTTTTTCTTAATTTCTTAAATTGATTTACCTCATTCCAATTTTTGTTTAATTTATAATTTAGGTTTAGTCTTCTCAAGAACTCAAACTTAGGCTTAATTTTTTGAGTAGGATTAGACTATCATTTGGGGATTTATAGTAATCATTTCAATCCTTAATTAATTAATTAAATTTGGAAATTCTTAAATATTTTACAAGGTTTAATTATTAGCCCAATGTTTTCTAGGCCACTTAGATTCATTGACCCAAGTGTTACTTTCACAACGTGCCCTTCAAGATGCACTCCGTGCTCTAAGGGTGCCGCTTGCCTTTGAATGGTTTTGGTAGTTGTCCAACCCTTGGAGTCAACACTCCATTCGGGTGACCTTGTGAGAGACTAAGGGATTCTAAGGAATAATGACCCTTCCCTATTGTGCGCCCCTTAGGAATATTCGTGAGAGATTGTCTCAGTCTTCCCTCACAACATCGTGGACCTCTCAAACTAGGTAATCATTAACCTACAATTTGAGCCATAACGAGAGTGCTAGTAGGATGTGACAGGGAGGCTTCCACACCTCTCCCTCAATATCTGGTCTATGTGCATGGCCCCTTTACTCCTTATGTGAGTCACATTAGAAAGAATTCGTCAACTTTCACTCATCAATGATCCATATACAAAATCATACAATAATCGATCATATGTCACATATGCATAAATGAAATACTCAAACCAATACAATCCACTCCTTGACTCAATCTGGAGTTCAAGGAGGCACATTGATGCCCTCAACATCCACAATATGTCAAGTGTCCTACACACTCAACGATACTCATCAATAGAATTTGTCAATACACATATAAAAAATAACATAAAAATCATAATCCATCAACATCATCATAAAAATCCATAAGCGAAACAAATAACCATGTATTATAACCGGATCACTTGCATGCAAGTGTCCTCAAAGAATAAGTAAATAACATTTACTCGCAATAGCGATATGTTACAAAATCTAAACACATAATAAGACATATGTGAAAATAACTATATTAATTCACTTTATATCTATTTTAATATAGTTATCTATAATATAGATAACATTTTTACTATAGACATAGTAGTTGGATCAAAATTAGGGAACAATGGGGTATAAAAAAGACCCTCTTTTCCCCAAGTCCAACAACCTCCTCTAAATCGTTTTGATGATCAACAAGATTTGAAAAATTAATTAAAAAAATATATCTTAGAGAATAAATGAAAATCCTAATGTTTTGTTCAGGTTGAGTAAATCCACTCGTACAAATTTGATGTGGAAGGTCAAAATGTATTGAATATGAATACTAGCGAAGAGGATTTGTAATATGAAAGTAATTTTGCAAGATGAGGAGTAGAGAACGCCAAATTTGGCACCTCCTTAGATTTCTCCACAATATACACAGTAGATGTAGGAGGATACAAAGTAGATGATTTCTTCTAAACTACATTCCTAAAAGAAATAGGTTTTCAATATTAATATCCTCCATTTACCACCACTATTGAAACAACTATAGAAGTAAAGTAAAAGTAGAACCTTCACCAATTCTATATTCATAAAGAAAATAAGTGTCAACCTATTTTCTACACTAAAATCCCATGCATGAACACCAAGTGGAGTTTTGTTTTTTTAAATATACACAGTTTCATCGGATATCCAACAAAACTGTGCATATTATTTATATACACAGTTTCACCGGATATCCGATGCACAGTCTGATAGTAAAATACGTCGAAGGTATAACACCTCCGTCGGATCTACTGTATAGACGTTGCATATTCAATGAAGGTGAAAGTTGGACATCTAACAACAAGTCCGATAGTAATATCCATGAAAGGTATGGCCTCATTGTTGAATCTACTATTTGGATGTGAAATATGAAACATGTAGTTACATCGGACTTTCGAAAAGTATCCGTTGGAAATAATGGTTGATTTTGACAAGCTTTTGGTCCTCAGGGTCGTCAACATAACCGACAAAAATGTATTGGATACCTGATGTCAATATTTTTGCAGATATCTGACCCCATTACACTAAAGAAACTAATAACCAAGTTTCATTGGAGTGTCTAAGGAATTGCATCAACAAACTGACGTACGACCATTGGATTTCAGTGCACAAGAAGTAGTGAAGACAAGGAAAGACATGGTAAGGCATGGAATGGAAAGGAAAATCACAACAAGGCATGGCGTGACATGGAAAGGGAAGGAATGGCATGAAAAGGAAAGGAATGGGATGGTAAGGAAAGGAAAGTCACAGAATGCAAAGACAAGGCATGTAAAGGCATGGAATGGAAAGGAAAGGAATGGCATGGCAAGGAATGGCATGGAAAGGCATGGTATGTCATGGAATGAAATGAGATAGAAAGGCAAGGCATGGAATGAGATGGAAGGGAAAGGAATGGAATGACAAGACGAGGCATGGAAAGGAATGGCATGGGAAGGAAAGGCATGACATGCCATGGAATGGCATGGAAAGGCATGGCTTGGCAAGGCAACGAAAGAACACAAGGCATGGCATGCAAGTAAAGGTATTACATGGAAGGAAAGGCATGGCATGGTGCAATGTCTCCAATAACACCATTTTTTTCTTAAATTCATTATTTAGTCTTGTATTTGTATTACTAAATATAGCATCCCCATCATCAAAATTGAAATTTATTTTCAGAATTAATCTTATGTATATTTATAGACATCATGGCATAGCCATGACAGGTTGAAGACCCCTTTTAAAAAATTAACTTGGCATGAAATATTATTGTTAATTATTGTGAAATATTATTATTATTGTGGATTTAATCATTCTCAAGGTATTCATTCATCCTTCTCTAATTGTTTAAGTACCTTTGGTTTTGTAAATATAACTAGAATAGTTTCACCAAATAATATATAAAAGCATTTAAAGATTAAACTATCCGTAACCTAGATAAGACAAATAGACTCCATTATACATACATATGTAAATATTTCATAAATAATATATATATATATATATATATATATATATATATATATATTCATATTCATATTCATATTCATATTCATATTCATGTTCATGTTGAAATTTGTTCGTTAAAGTTCTAGCTATACTGTCAATTCATAAGTAGATCGAATCCACATTCCATATTATAACTATTATGCCAACAACATCTTATGTAATGAACTCCTTATATACTCAATAATTAGTATGGTAAGCCTATATGTTATGCTTCCTTAAAATTTGATGGATCACATCCTTGTAATGTTAAGGATAATGATGATGGATCAAAACCACGGTGGTCTACAACTACGCTTCAGTCCTACGGACTTGCCACCTGGTATACTTCCTATACCTCAAGAATTAAAAGATTTTACCTCACTACTCCTTTGACTGTGAGTTTATTTAAAATGACTATGTGTTAGCTTGAGTCATAGCTGTGTTTATGCTTCACACCCTTAATTCTTCACCTAATGAGACTACGTTGTCTACCTCTCAATGCAGCTTGGGAAAATGAATTTTCTCCGTAACCAAGATTCATTGTATCATTTTTTTTTGTGGAGAATATGTTGGAAACTGGTGACAACAAATTTCTCCAAGATTAGGATTTTAGATCCTATAATCCAGCGTTGGTTGTAACCAATAAGACCAAGTTAGAATATAGATGAGATTGCATTTAATAATCAATTTTCCTGTGTAAATGAATATAAATTCATGTAATATCGTAGAGGCAGAGGGAGTGTGAGTGAGTTGTTGTAATCTCCATGATCTAAATAATAAGACAACCGATGCCTTCGCTTGGTGGACATATCCTAATATTTGGGTGAACCACATAAATCTATGTCTTTATAATCTGTGTGATTGTTGATTATCATCTGTGATATTTGTATTTCTGCATTTACGAATATAAAAAGTGGTATCAGAGCATTGGAGATCCATGAGACCATCCGCAGGAGCGTTGGAGATCCGTGAGACCATCCACAGGAGCTGAATCTCTGTGTATAAAACGAGGACGAGAGAGAGCATCAATTTTTCAAGTTAGTGTTGCGCGTCAAGGAGTGAGGGAGCGTTGATTAGCCACCACTTACGTTTTCTTCAAAACTGAATTTTCAGCGCTGGTTTGTCATGATAAGGGGAGCGTTGTGTTTAAAAGTTGTGTTGAACAATACTCGTATGGTTTTGTCATCATAAGGGGAGCACTTTGAGAAGAAGCTACATGGATAGATGTGTTGAGAAGCCGATCCTTTTTAAAATTCACATGTTTTTGAAATAATTTAAGGTATGGCTGTTTGAAAAAGTCTAATGTATGAATTCTTAAAATAATTTGTATTAAATATTGTAAGGGTGGAGGACTGTATTCATATTGTATTAAAAAGGTTAATTATATTAAAAATTGTATGCATAAATTCAAGTGGCTGGATGCTTTTTTAAAAAGGTGATTTTTTTATTAAAAGGTGAATTTTTAGTAAAAGGGTTTTTATTAAAACTTGTGAAGTTTATACCATTATTCCTCCACATATGTTATTATAAGCAGTGGTATTTTTTTTGGAATTTTTTCTTTTCCTAATGGTGAAAGCTCAGAGTGCCAAATTCGAAATCGAGAAGTTCAATGACAAAAATAATTTCGAGATATGGAAGGTCAAGATGCACGATCTTCTCTTGCAACAAGGCATGGTAAAGGCGTTTTTGGGAAAAGCAAAGAAACCCACGACCATAATAGATGAAAAATGGGATGATATTGATGCGAGAGCACTGAGTGCCATACTCTTGTGTTTGGTCGATGATGTTCTTTTCAACATTGTCTCAGAGAAGACAACATTCAGTTTGTGGACAAAGATGGAAAGCTTATATATGACGAAATCCTTAACGAACAAGATCTTCCTGAAAAGAAAATTGTACAATTTGCGCATGAAGGAAGGTAGGAAAATAGATGATCATTTAAATACTTTTAATACTCTTTTAGTCTAGTTGGATAGCATGGGAGAGAAATTTGAATTTGAAGATAAGGCAGTTGCATTATTGTGTTTTTTTCCCGTGTCATGGGATCACTTTGTTACCTCTATTAGTTTCATAAAAGCAGAGAGTATTGAGTTTGATGTTATTGTTGGAGCACTATTGTCTGAGGAAACAAGGAATAAAACCAATTCAGAAACCTCTACATCTAAGGCAATGATGGTTAGAGGCAGATTTAAAGAAAGATGACATGTTCAGAGGGATTTCTCTCGGTCAAATTCGAAGGGCGGAAAGAGAAAGCTTAAGGGTTCATTTTGTGGAAAATCTGGACACCTGAAGAAGGATTGTTGGAAGAGACAACAAGCCTCCAAAGACGACCCTCCAAAAGAAATGAAGGAAGAAAACGCAACTGAAACAGGTTCAGTAATAGGTTCAGGTATGACTGATAAAGTTTTATCAATTAGTATTGGTTCATGTCATGATCAATAGTGGTTATTAGATTATGCTGCTTCAAATAAAATGTGTCTTCATAGACACTGGTTTTTTACTTATCATTCTATAGATGATGGAATTGTTTACATGGGAAATGACATATCATGTAAAGTTGTGGGAATTGGTAGCATTCAAATTAATATTTTTGATGGAACTGTGATACATATGGATATCAAGGGCCACCCACCTTTTCCAACTGGCTCAAAATAATTTTCTAACATTTTTGGCAATTTACTATTTTTACCAGTTTTAACTTCCGGGGCCATTTTGAGGGCCTAAATGAAGGTTTTTTGGTATCAGACTTCTCAATGATAGCCAAAGGCATGATTTATCCCCCAAAATGAATCTCCTTGATGATACCTTTCTAACAGGCTATCACACGCCTAAAACAAATATCGTATGCAAAAGTTACGACCCCGAGAAGTTGATGTACTAACTTACCCAAACGGGGCCCACATGACTTTTGGTGCTTCATCTCCTAGGGTTAGGTTTTTGGATTTCTAGGTTTTTGGAATTCTTGATTATTGTAAAAATGTCTTCAGAGCCTCATTATAACCTTCTTCTTATGAATGCGTAATTTCGTCACATCTCTTCTCAGAGATAAGCCGCCACCATTCTAGCAAGCTTGTTTCCGCTGCATTTTACAGTTTCATCTTATTTCGTTATTGAATAGAAAAGAAATTTTACTATATCTTTGTTCCTTTGTGTTAAGCACCTGTCAATAATCTATATTGATTTCTTTCTTCTCATAAAATCCAGATCAGTGGTATCAGAGCAGTCTGCTCCTTGTCTTCTTAATGCATGTCCCCAACGAAGTTGGAGTACAAAGAGTTGGGTCTCGAGCTTGTTTCTCTTGAGGACAGAAGCTCTCGCATGCCCAAGCGACCTCCCATGGTAGGATAAAAGAAAGATGACGGGACATGAGATCCTTTCAAACTTTTGATTGAGGAATCCCTCACGCAACAGAGGAATGAGATGATGGATAGTTTCGGGATAATCCTTCGGCGACTACCAACAGACGATGCATCTTCTTCGAACGGAGGCCCCGCCCCCTTCAAGTTACAAATAAACTTTGATATTCCTATATTCGAAGGTCAGATAGATGCAGATGTTGTAGACAAGTGGTTGAATCTACTAGAAGGGTATTTTTCTGTTCATAAATTTTCGAATAGAGAAAATATTACTTTTGCGCTCCTCAAAGCCATACCCCATGTCAAAGATTGGTGGGAAACTTTCTGTGAGAAAAAGGAAACAGAGGAAACCTCATTATTTTCAGTCACGACCACCTGGGAATCCTTCAGTGATTCTATTAAGAAACAATACTACCTTATCGAAAGTTATGACGACCTGTATATAAAATGGACTACACTGCGGCAAGAAAGAGACCAAGCAGTGCCAGATTTCAAAAATATCTGCAATAGCTTGCGCACCAAATTGGGTATCAAAGATTCAGAGCGACATCTGGTGCTCAAGTATCGTGGTTCTCTAGATAGATACATCCAGACCAATATGGAATTTCTGGATATCTAATCCTTGGGCACGCCCTACCGATATGCCGTCAAAATCGAGCAGAAGCTCAAACAGAAGACGCGGCAATTTGGGCCTGGGAACCCCTCACAAAAAAAGATAGGAAAGGGCAGCCCCAACCCACCGAAAAAAGGACAAAGAAAATATGGAAAATATCAAGATAACCAGTACAATCCGCAAGCAAATAAGGACACCGAAAAGACAAAGAAAGATACCGGGAAGTGGTGCGAATTCCATAAGAGCCCTTGGCATAACACTGTTGACTTCCGCTCAAAGAATTCGCTGGTGGCCAAAGTGAAAGACTATGAATCAGATGCAGATTCTGACTTCGTGACAGAACCAGAAAGGGGAAGATATATCATTGACGCGGAACCCAATGCCACCGTTGCTACCACCAAGCTCCAACTTGGTGAACCAGATGAGCTAGAAGAAGGAGAGCATCTCTTCCATTCACAGATGTGGATAAAAGGCACTCCACTGCACTTCACCATTGATAGTGGTAGCCAGAAGAACCTCATCTCAGCAGAGGTCATCAAGTGGCTGGCCCTTCCAGCAAAGCCACACCCACAACCCTACACGATTGGATGGCTCTGCCAAGGAAGCTATCTCTGTGTCAGCCAACAGTGTCGACTGTCGTATGGCATCAAGCCCTTCAAACATGAGGTATTGTGTGATGTTTCTCCTCTCGAAGTTTGTGATGTTCTTTTGGGCCAACCTTATTTATGGAAACGTCATAATGTATATGAGTCTAGGCCTTGTAGTGTTCTTATTACTTTGAACAGGAAATTGTACAGGATACCCGAGGCAGTCCCACCTAGTGCTATTTCCTTGATCTCTGTTAAGAAATGCAGGAAGGTCATCTCTCAGATGGGGAATTTTGTCTTATTCATGATTCGCTCTCTGAATAAGCGAAAGATCGTAGCCACATCCAAGGTCTCTGCGGCCAACCTCTCCACACAGCAAAAGCAAGTAGATAAGGTCATGGAAGAATACTTGGATATCTTCTCCTCACCTACGGGGGTACCTCTGCAATTCCAGGTCAAGCACCCCATCGATGTGACCTGCAGCGCATTGCTTCCCATTGGGCCAGTCTATCATCGCTCTTTGTTAAAGAATGAGGATATCAAGTGACAGATCCAAGAACTTCTCCACAAGGGGCACATCCGCCCCAGCTCATCACATTGTGGGAGCCCAATTGTGTTGTTACAGAAGAAAGATGGAACATGGAGAGTCTGTATTGATTATCGGGCTCTGAATAAAATCACTGTCAGAAACCGGTACCCGATTCCTCGAATCAATGACCTCCTTGATCAACTCATGGGGGCCAAATACTTCAATAAGATTGATCTGAAGTCTGGCTACCACCAAGTCCTGATAAAACAAACAGATGTATGGAAGACCGCCTTTAAGTCAAGGGAATGACTTTTTGAATGGTTGGTCATGCCCTTTGGTTTGACAAATTCTCCAACCACTTTCATGAGGATGATGGATGATATCCTGTGACCATTCACCAATACTTTTGTAGTGGTGTATCTGGATGACATTCTCATTTACAACAAGACTTGAGTTGAACACTTGCAACATATTCAGCAGGTTTTGCACACCCTACAACAACACAAGATATATGCCAACCTGGAAAAATGCTCCTTCGGCATGGACAGGGTCCATTACCTGGGCTACATCATTGATCAACATGGCATACATGTGGATCCAGCCAAGATCCAAGTCATCCGTGACTAGCCAGCCCCAACAACACTCACTAAGCTTCGGAGCTTCTTGGGACTTGCTAATTTCTACCGCAGGTTCGTGTTGGGTTTCTCCCATATTGCATGGGCCCTCATCCAAATAAACAACGGTGGTGGTAAGGTGAAATTTGTGTGGGGCCTATCCCAACAACAAGCGTTCGATGATTTGAAGTAGCGCCTGTGCTCAACCCCAATACTTTCACTACCAGACCTGCAACATCCCTTTGAGATCGAGACAGATTCTTTAGACTATGTTATGGGTGTCATTCACACTCAGCACAACCACCCCATGGACTATCATAGTGAGACACTGTCAGATACTGTCCGTAAGTACCCTACTTACGACAAAGAAATGTACTCCATTATGAAAGCATGCCGCCAATGGAGACATTACATTCTTGGGAAGGAAACAGTCATCCACACTGATCAGAAGCCACTGTAGTTCATGCAGACACAGGGAAAATTGTAGAATGACCTCCATCAAAAGTGGTCCACATACTTGAACGATTTCCACCTCAATATCAAGTATAAAACATGAAGCACTAATCGCGTCGTTGATTGCCTTAGCAAACCACCAGTCGTGGCACTCACCACAGTGCTAGACTTTTGCAGCAATGAGACATATGGATGTCCCCAACTCTATGAGATAGATCCTGACTTCACCACCACCTACCAAATGTTGGGTGAAAATGAAGTTGTCGATAATTTCCATCTTCAGGATGGGTTGTTGTGTCGTCTGGGCCATATCTGTGTTCCATTAAGTGAGCAAGTGAAGCTGATCTCGGAAGCCCATGTAATGACCCTGCTTAAATAGATATATAGGATTATTAATTATAATTAATTTAATAATCTAACTGTCCTAAAAGATTAGCTAAACAATAATTATTTCTTAAATAAAATTAACTAATTAATTATTATTAATTAGTTATTCATGATTGTCAAGGATTAATTAATTATTAATTGACTCATTAATTAATTAAGTAAAGGATTAAAGGGGGTTAATAAATTATTTTGTTAAATTAAGAGTTACGTACACGGAAAGGGATAAGATATTAAGTCAAAGGGGTAAGACATTAAATATAGGATAAAATAATAAATAAAGGGGATAAGGGGCATTAACGACGAAAGGATAAGATAAGTTAATAAATGGGTTAGGTAGGGAAGTAAATGAGGGGGAAGTCGGTGAAGGAGGAATATTGAGGGGAAGGAGGTTTATGGGAGAAACATTCTACGGGAGATGGGAGATTGATTTTTGGGCTCTTGGATTTGTAGAGAGGGGATTTGAGTTTTGGAGTCAGATTGGATCAGTACAGGCACCGGTTTGCTGGATGTTTTGGGCACGGGGGCCAGGATATCCATATGATATCCTGGAGCTAGGTAGTTGTCCTAGTTGGCAGGGTGGAACTAGGTTTTGGGCAGTGTCTACACAGTGCAGCAGCAGTCAACAAGGTAAGCGAACAAACGAAGGTTTAGCATCAGAACCAGGTATTTAAATTTGTGTATTTGTCTTATTTTGCTATAAAATTTTATTATTTGTGGATAAATCTATACGCGAATGTGCTATGAATGTGCTCAATTAAAGAATTTTTTGAAATTATACTAATTTGCTCAATATAGAGGAATTGTTGAACTTTACTGTTATGTTAGTAGAATTAATGGATGTTTAAATTATATGGCCACTACAACCCACTACATTTGGGTGGTAGGAAACTTCGGCATCGAAAAGATAGTGGCGATGCTACAAAAACATTTCTACTGGCCGAAACTTCGACAGGAGGTCGACAAATATATTAGGTCCTGCACTACCTACGCTATTGCCAAACCGACCACTAAGAAACAGGGCCTATACACCCCTCTTCCTATTCCTGACAGGCCATGGGAATCCATCTCAATGGACTACATCTCGGGCCTCCCATCCACCAAGCGGTGAAATGACTGTGTTTTTGTGGTTGTTGATCACTTTTCTAAGATGGTGATTCTGGTTACCCGCAAGAAGAGAATCACATCAGAGGCCACAACCAAGCTCTTCTTTGAACGAGTCTGGGTACATTTTGGAATCACACAAACCATTCTCTCATATCGGGATAGTTTATTTCTCAGCACATTCTGGTCGAGCCTCTGGTCACTGCTGGACACCAAGCTCACCAAATCCACAGCCTTCAACCCCTAGACAGATGGCCAAACATAAGTTGTAAATCGAATGATTGTGCATATCTTTCTCATGTATAATTCAAAGAACCCTCACACATGGGATGAGAGTCTTCCCTATGTCCAACATAGCTACAACCGAGCCTTTCATAGCTCAACCGGCCACAACCCCTTTCAAGTGGGGTTGGGATTCCAACCATTAGGTCCCATAGATGTTGCACTTCCCCTTGCGGTCACCTCGACTGACTCATCTCCTGCTCCAACTGAAGCTGACAAAGCCACCCGGTTCATTGAGTGGATCCGGCACATCCACCAATAGGTTCAGGATATCCTACAAAAGTCCAATGACAAGTACAAACAACGCCATGATCAACATCGTATTCTGCGTAAGTTTTATGTGGGCGACAAAGTTTGGTTGCACTTGCAGAAAGAACGCCTTACAAGACCCCATTGGAAGCTTCGCCCAATCCGTTATGGACCGTACACTATCACCAAGGACATGGGGGATAATTATTTAGAGCTCAATATTCCTCCTTTCCTTGGCCTGCACCTAGTGTTCAATGTGGATCTCCTTCGCCGTTATTTCCCACCATTATTGGACACCTCATAAGTAGAAGAACAACTGACACCAACATAGCTCAACCCTGACTACATACAATAGGCATCCAATGATCAGATTGTGGACAAATATATCAAGGGCACTCGAAAACAAAGGATCCAACTTTATTGAGTTGTCAAAGCAGGGTTGCTCCTTCACCAAGGCAAGTGGCTCACCCGGGGCCAAATTCAGCAGAAATTTCCTCATCTAATGGGGGACCTCAATGCAATGGATACCATTGCTTCCTAAGGAGGGAGAATTTATCTAGATGGATATCGGTGGCCACCCACCTTTTCCAACTGGCTCAAAACAGTTTTCTGACATTTTTGGCAATTTACTATTTTTAGCAGTTTTAACTTCCCGGGCCATTTTGAGGGCCTAAATGAAGGTTTTTCAGTATCGAGCTCCTCAATGATAGCTGAAGGCATGATTGAGCCCCCAAAATGAATCTCCTCGATGATATCTTCCCAATGGGCTATCACACGCCTAAAACGAAGATCGTATGCAAAAGTTACGACCCGGGGAAGTTGATGTACTAACTTACCTAAACAGGGCCCACATGACTTTTGGCGCTTCATCTCCTAGGGTTAGGTTTTTGGATGTCTATGGTTTTTGGAATTATTTCTTTTTGTAAAAAGGCCTTCAAAGCCTCATTGTAACCTTCTTCTTGTGAATGCGCGCTGCCGTCACATCTTTTCTCAGAGATAAGCTGCCACCATTCCAACAAGCTTGCTTTTGCTGCGTTTTACAATTTCAGCTTATTTCGTTATTGAATAGAAAACCAATTTTACTTTATCTCTATTATTTTGTGTTAAACACCTATTAATAATTTGTATTCATTTTGTTCTGCTCATAAAATCTGGATCAAACTGTTAAAATACAAATTGATGTGAGACATGTACCTAAACTTAGGAAGAACCTAATTTCTTTGGGAGTCTTAGACACTAGAGGATATAAGAGTATTGTTCAAGGTGGAGTTATGAAAGTATACAAAGGAATATTATTGGTTATGAAAGGGAAGAAGGTTGGTAACCTATTTCTATTAAAAGGAAGAACTGAGTCAGAGCATGCGACAACGGTATCTGAGAAAGACAATGATTCTGTTCGAATGTGGAATAAACGGTTGGGTCATATGAGAGAACAAGGATTAACGGTATTAATTGATCATAAGTTACTTCCTAGTCTAAAGTCTTTAAAGTTATATTTATGCAAGAACTGTATTTATGGAAAACCAAATAGGCAAAGATTTAGAATTGGAAGACACACCAGTGAAGGAATCCTTGATTATATCCATTCTGATGTTTGGGGACCATCCCCTACTATTTTGTATGGAGGATCATCATATTCTGTTGCTTTTATAGATGATTTCTCTAAGAAGGTGTGGATCTATATGTTGAAAAGAAAGGCTGATGTGTTTACTGTTTTCAAGAAGTTTAGAGCTTTGGTAGAAAAGAGAACTGGTAGTTCCATTAAATGTTTAAGAACTGATGATGGTGGTGAATTTGCGTCAATGGAATTGGAGAACTATTGCAAGGAGTTTAGGATTGATAGGCATAAAACCACTGCCTATACTCCTCAGCAGAATGGAGTTGTTGAAAGCATGAACATGACTCTTCTAGAAAGAGCAATGAGTATGCTTAGTCACGCCAACTTACAACAGGAACTATGGGAAGAAGCAGTAACTACATCTTGTTATCTGGTGAATCGATCACCATCAACAGCAATAGAATGCAATATTCCTGAAGAGGTATGGAAATGTCACCCTTGTAATTATTCTAATCTTAATTTTTTTGGTTGTGAAGCCTATGCTCTAATTTAGAAACATCAGCGTTCTAAATTAGATCCAAAATAAAAAAAGCTTATCTTTGTTGGATATGGTGATGATATTAAGAGGTATAGGTTGTGCGATCCTACTGCCCACAAGATCACTATTAACAGAGATGTAATATTTGATGAATCATCTCTCATCAAATCAAATGTAGATGTTCAAATGAAATAGGAAGAAGTACCTAAGTATCAATGGATTCAGTTTGAAACCAGTTCAATTACAGATGGAAGTGAACATGAACAAGTTTCTGAAGATGTTCATGAAGATTTTCCTGTAGAGGAAGACATGGTTGATGATAACAATCAACAGAATGTGGATGAGCCACAAACTTCCCTAAGGAGGTCTACACGAGTCAGAAATCCTCCAATAAGGTATGATGGTTTTGTTTCGTCAGTTTATCTAAGTACTAATGATGATGAAACTTTGTGCTATCAAGTAGTTGTGAAGGGTTCTAATAGTGATAAATGGAAAGAAGCAATGAAGGATGAAATGAAGACATCAGAGAGGAATTCCACATGGGACCTGATCGAACTTCCAAGAGACAAGAAAATTGTAGGTTGCAAGTGGGTCTGCAAGCTAAAGAAGGGTGTTGATGATAAGGTGGAAAGGTACAAAGAAAGACTGGTTGCGAAAGGATATTCTCAGAAAGAAGGTATTGAGTTTCATGAGATTTTTTCACCAATTGTTAAGTCTGTTTCAATTCAAATTGTGTTAGCATTAGTCGCATTACTTGATTTGGAGTTGGAGCAGCTATATGTTAAAACTGTGTTCTTACATGGAGATTTGGATGAGGAAATTTACATGGAACAACCTGAAGGGTTCGTTTAGAATCGCAACAAGAAATTTGTTTGTAGGATCAAGAAATCATTGTATGGTCTAAGGAAGTCGCCCAGACATTGGTACAATAATTTTGACTCTTTCATGGTGAGCCATAATTATACAAGGAGTGAGTAAGATCATTGTGTTTACTTTAAGAAATTGAATAATGACATATTCATTATCTTAGTATTGTATGTTGACAATATGTTTTTAGCAAGTAAAATCATAACTGAGATCAACATGTTAAAGGATCATATGGCTAGGACGTTCGATATGAAAGATCTAGGAGCAACAAGGAAAATTTTGGGCATGGAGATATTCAGAGACAGGAGGAATGGTAAGATTTTGTTGTCACAACAGAATTATGTTGAGAAGATACTTTTGAGGTTTGGTATGAACGATGTGAAACTAGTTCCAATCCCTTTGGCTTCCCATTTAAATATTTTTTCAAGTTTATGTCCTAGTACAAAAGAAGAAAATGAATATATGTCTCGAATACCATATGCTAATGCAATAAGAAGTCTAATATATGCGATGGTTAGTACAAGGCTAGACATTTCACATGCAGTTGGCATTGTCAACAAGTATATGGAAAATCCAGGTAAAGAGCATTGGGAAACAATGAAATGGGTGCTTCGGTATTTGAGAGGCACAAGTGATTATTGTATCACTTATAACAATGGTTGTGAATCAGTCTGTGGATATGTTGATTCTAATTTTGCAGGTGATTTGGACGAGAGAAGGTCGACTTCAGGGTATGTCTTTACTCTTGCAGGTGGAGCTATTAGTTGGATGTCAAAGCTACAAAAATTTTTTGCTTTATTCACTATAGAAAAAGAATATGTAGCTACTTCACATGCTTGCAAAGAGGCAGTTTGGTTGAAAGGTTTGTTTGGTGAGTTTGGAAGGATGCAGGACAAAGTAAAGTTGTTTTGTGATAGTCAAAGTGATATTCACTTGCTAAGAATACAACCTACCACAGTAAAACAAAACATATACCTATCAAGTACCATTTTGTAAGACAGGTCATCAATGAACGTGGAGTCTCTCTTGAGAAAGTGCATACAGAAGATAACTGTGCAGACATGTTCACAAAACCAGTATTGTTAGAGAAGCTACAATGGTGCTTGGCTTCTCTTGGCTTGCAGAAAAGGTGATGAACAAATAAAGAGCAAGGTATCTACTTAATTGTTGTTAAGGTGGATATTGTTGGAAACTGGTGACAATGAATTCCTTTGAGATTAGGATTTCAGATCCTACAATCCAGCGTTGGTTGTAACCAATAAGACCAAGTTAGAATATGGATGAGATTGCATTTAATAATCAGTTTTCCTATGTAAATGAATATAAATTCATGTAAGCCCATAGAGGCAGATGGAGTGTGAGTGAGCTGTTGTAATCTCCATGATCTAAATAATAAGACAATCGATGGCTTCTCTTGGTGGATGTAGCCCAATGTTTGGGTGAACCACTTAAATCTTTGTATTTATAATCTGTGTGATTGTTGATTATCATCTATGATATTTGTGTTTTCTCATTTACCAATATAACATAATATAATAAAGCCTTCAACTCGGCTCTCACTATTCAAACGAAGGTTTCCTACAATTATTTGTTTGTCATATCATTACATGAAGCGCTATGGCTGCTCGTTCCATCACGATGAGGTAATGGTGTTATTATTCTTCATACTTTAGATTTATATATTCTAGGGTTTCTTTTGTTAGTTTTTACTTAATGTTTATATTAAGTGTGTCTTGATATTGTTGGTAGGTAGTAGATATAGTAGGTATGGCATCGAGCCATCCTTCCCACTTGCCAAAGGATAACTTTATTAGCAGAGTAGGTATATACTATATAATATCATCGTGTAATTCTTCAACATAATAACGAGCCTTGGTAATACTGTATTCTCACGGTGGTTTTCTTACCAGGACCTCACCATGGTTTAAACAATGGGAATCCCCAAACTTCATAAGGGTTTCATCCATTGCTTTGTCTCCAATCCACAAGGTGACATAAATTACTTGAATTCTTACCATAGTAATTTGACTGTAGAATATTCATTGTTTATTTTGTTTTATTTCTCTGTTAAATTTCAAATTAATTGTAATGGTTTCATTTCAATGTGATTCAAAATCCCCATGGGTATGACCTCGGATGCCTTTGTTAACGATGGTTACACTCAGGTACATTGGCTTCATTCTCATACTTGAGCGTGCTTTCCAGGTCACAGAGTCTCGAGAATACTGAGTACGACCCTCACCGAATGTATTTTTAATTTCCTTGGGTACATAGGTAACCAAAACTATCATGCTATCATTAGAACTCATTCGGTCTTCAAGGCCTAAATTCACAAACAAATACTTCTTGTGTTTTCCTTAATAAGATACTATGCAATATTAATTACGGCCAGAGTTAGGTTATGTACGTATAGTTTACTTCTCTCATCAAGCTAAGCTCGCCATACCCGACAACTTCTTTGACTGGCAAACGCTTTTATGTTATTACTATTCTTGTTATTTCAATGCTAATAACTAAGACTCATGATTACAACTTACCATATCTTCGTGGCTAATCTTTTATTTAAGAGATGTTAACCTTATTATTTGTTCTCCGTACTTAAATTATCAACATCTTTGTGCTAGCTTCTAAGATTTGGTTCACATATAAAGTTTAAGATATCTTCCACTTTTTGTTCAAGAAAAGATATGGATTTTTTTTCTGCATATGAAGTATATCTTGATTGAAAAATAAAATGACTAATATCCAGCTAGGGTTTCTCGGTTATTATAATAGTTTTGTTTCAAGAGTTCTTTTATTCTTCAATCATTATATTATGAAAACAATATGTAGAAACTATTGTTACCATCATATCTAGTTTCATAAAGACAAATGCTAAGTTCTAATCTTAACATTATTGAGCTATAATTCCCATGCTCAAAAGGATTTGTGTATTTGTTTAGTCTACTACTTATAAATAAGAAATAAACATTACTACTCAAAGCAAAAAAAAAAAAAAATACTTAATATTAAATGAATGCTATTAGCTCTGAGTTTTCTAGGTTAGAGCTATGTCTGTCTATATTTTAAGTGTTTTTTTAAGAAAATATTATACTAAAATTTGTTTAATTGTTATTCACAAATATCTTTATGTGTATTAATTAGTTTCTTTCATGTTTATTGTGTTCTTTTAAAAAATTTCATCAAACCAGACATTTGTAGTGAATCTTGCTAATAAGTTGTCAATGCCATTTGAATTTACATCCACAATCCATGACTAATTGTCTTGTATTTTTGTAAAGCTAGGAGAGGAGACAAACATAACAAGGGAAATGACAAAAAATCAAGCATATCTGATTAGAGTTGGACATGGTGGAAAGATCCTGGGATTTTCTCTTCCTCTTTACTTGCCCAAACAAAGAAAATCACATAACCATGTTAAAATGGACACAAAAGGTGCAGGTGGTCCCTTAAAAAATGGGCACAATAGAAATACATGTACATTCCTAGGAACAAATATGAATTCCTTTCAACGTGTCTATGTGGCACACTAAGTGGAGGTTGAAGATTATCGAAAACTCTAACATCATGAATGCATGAACATTCATAGGAAGACACATGAATTCCTTTCAATGCCTATATAGCACACTATGAGCATTCCTTGGAACACGCGTTGCTGCAAAGTACCCGTTCCTACTCATCCCCGCTTTTTTTCCCACCAGTTTTATGCACACATCCTTATAAGATCTATTTTTTTTGGTATGAATCTAGAAACCCATTCACTCTATGACGAATAACACTAGCAATATGATGATTAAATCATATGCTACAAATAACACAAGCTAAAACTACATCACTAAAAACCTTATTCCATTTTATTGGTGATAGATGAGTTGATTAATCTATATAGATATATGGAAAACAAAAGTTTGATTCAATGATCACTGTGTGTTCCCATTACACTACATGAATGGAATCACCTTTGGTCGATATGATTGCATTCGGATCCACAATTCTCAAATTATATCTGCATAATATGTACCTGGTGAAAACCATGAATATCGGCCATTCGTGATCTTAATTTTGGACGTGGATTTATTCGTACTTGCATAATTTTTCGGACATTGTTTTTTATTGTATGGATTTTAACTGTGTTGACTTGTTTTGTTTTCACATTCCTCGAGAGAATGAAATCAATGTAATATATTTCTTACATGATTCTCGTTGACATCAACACCAGACTCTTATGGGAGTGGGATGGGTAATTGGTATAGTAATTGATATGGGAATAATTGGTGGGTGTAGAGATTCGCAGTATCCATCTTCTTAAAATGAAAGTGTGCACTAGTCGAAACACACATAAATTAGAGTAGAGAGTAGGTGACACGTAAACAAATTTGTATATCTGTAAATATTCTATTTATTATTTATTTATAACATATTTATATTAAATAATTTTAAAGTTAAATATATTTATATTTATAAGTTTTAAAGTTAATTTTTGTAATATTACCAGTAATGGAATAACGTGTCATATGTGTTTGTGTATACTGATTTTAAATAAAAAAATATATAATGTTTTTTCTTATATTTTTGAAAATAAAATATTTTCCAGTATTTTAAAATCAACAACCGTTTCATAAGTCTCTACATAAATTACTATGAATAAACTCATTGTATCTAAAATAAAACCAGGTAACAATATACAAATCATATTGCTTTACAAAATAAAATCTTAAATGCAAAGCATACTGATTATATTACCTTAGGAAATAAGGTATTAATTACAAAACATAAACCTGGTGTAAACACATAAAATCTCTTTAAGTAGGAAAGGAATAACTTATTTTTTCTTTTTGTTTTCCACATAAAATCTCTTTAAGTAGGAAAGGAATAACTTATTCTTTCTTTTTGTTTTTGAATCTTTCGAGGTCCTTATAATGTGAAATCTACTTGGGCAGATTGTTGCTTAGAGCTTTGTGATTCCTTTTATGAGATATGTTAGGGCATTGTTTTTCTTTTTAGTCATATGAGGTGAGAGATTATGAGAAACAAAAATAAAAATGTCTAGGTTAAAGAATTCAGGTTATCCATTTTTTCAGTTTTCATTTTGAGTAAAACTTTGTCTATTATAAAGAATTTTTTTTGAAATAAGATAAACTAAATAAATATACCTTATCTAAATATTTTTTTGTGAAATAAGATAAACTAAATAAACTAAGAGTTCAAATTTTACCTCCAACATCTTGACCTCCTAGAATGTAGCATCATTTTCCTTCCGTACCTTCTCCACTTCCTAGGATACGATATCTTTTACCATATAGTAGGTCTTTCAAGTTTGAAAAATATTGTTTCCTTGGTCCTTGATTATTTTTGGTCATCCACTCATCCCTTAATTTTCTAGAGAATGTCTTCATCTGAGATGTTATGTCGATGGAGGAAAACTTCTTCCTCAATATCTACAATTATTTTCATCTCCTCATCTAAGCATAGGTACTTAAATCTGGACCCAAGCATTCAGGTCGTCCTGGGCCTGGTTCTATTGACTGGGCCTTGGGATTCGCCCTGGGCTTGGTTCCATTGACTGGGCCTTGGGATAAGGACGCCTCCTACTTCTTACCTTTCTTCTTTCTCCCCCACACTCCTCTTCTAGCCATGCTACTACACCTAGTTGTTTTGTTCTTAACTATTCAAATTACCCTTCCCTTTCTTCCCTGCTTCCTAGTTTCCTTCCAATGTTAGCGCTTCCATAAGACCTTACCCACCTAGAGTTATGCTACTACACCTAGTTTTTTTGTTCTTAACTATTCAAATTACCCTTCCCTTTCTTCCCTACTTCCTAGTTTCCTTCCAATGTCAGCGCTTCCATAAGACCTTACCCACCTAGAGTTTTGAGACCCACTGTGTCTTCCACTACACCTGTCTATCTTTGTGACAAAGTCGTGAAACCTTGTCCACCGACTTGATTTCCCAGAGACCGTATCTAAATCCTTTGAATTCATAATCTCTCCTCCACCCTAAGGGATCAATATCACTCAATATTGAAAACAAATTGATCAGATCTTGAGTGGCTGGTAGCATGCGTTTGGAGTGTTGGGATATGTAACTCTCTACTTGCATTTGGTGTGATCAGATTGTGATTATTATTAAGTTTATTAGTCATTATTTGATAGATTTCTAGTCTCTCCAACACTTAGCTTCCTAGATTGGTGTGAGGTTGAGATATTTTCTCATCCAAGTAGATCATGAAATCAAGGTAGTTATTGTATCTTGAGAAAATGATTTTGTATTAATATGTACTCTATTTGATTGATTTAATATAGCTTAAAGGACAATTTTATGGTGTGTATGTATTTCTACTCTCTTTAGCTCTTTTCCCAATAACGTATCAAAGTTGGACTAGGCTTGACTCCCTCACGAGAGGGCCCAAGGAAATGGAAGGGAATAGAATATGTGAGCATAGGTGTTGTCTAATTCTAAGAAATGAGTTTTTTTGTGAGATTCCGTCTATATAAATTTTTACAAAATCATTATTTTTGTTGTTTAAAATCCATTTCTAATTGCAAAAATGGATTCAATATGCTGAAAAACTCTTGGAACATTCAGATTATACAAAAATAATCATTAAATCTGCTCATGTAACAATTTCTCAGCCAATTTCATGTAAATGTCCCCGAAAAATATTACCAAAAATAATTATTTCATAGAATGCTTATACTACTACGAGTATGAGAATTGTGATTGTGATTCCTTTGTGAGCCTTGGTTTGTCCATTTTATGAGAGCCCTCACCGCTTATGATCTATTTTAATCACTACTGATCTGATCGCTGCCAAAGCCGCCAGCAAAGTAGGAAGAGAGAAGGCGATGCTTGGGAGAGAGACTTTTGTTGTAGAATATAAGTTGCACAGCTGAGAAGGAGGCAAGACCTGAGAAATTGTTTTCTCTGCGACCTGCATATTGACCTGTGGAGGATCCGCAGAATAGTGGAAAAATTATAGCTGAGAGAAAGTCGCAAGCGTGGAGAGAACCTATGCTTGATGGTAGGAGATTGCAGTGTTGTGCCACCTGATTGGTGTGAAAATATCATTGTAGAGTAATTCCATAGGAGCGTAGAGGTTAAGGGAATGAAATCACTGACACGAGATTGTTGTGGCAGCGCAACCAAATATTAGATTACTCTTGCTATCTACACCTGGTTACTTCTGACTTCATCGAAATCAGCAATTAGATCTGCATGTAATTGGAGCATAGCATCATTCAGTTGGATCGAACATGCGCAGGACAGATAAGAGTCTAAGGAAACAAACGTTTAGAAGAAGCCACCATTTAGAAGAGTCACAACCTCGACGGATCCTTCCCAACAGGCGAGGAGAAGATACCTTATCACTTGCTAACATAATTGCAAAGGGGCGACCACACATTTATTAGAAGGGACTCCTCGATTGGCGAGGGATACATCTATGAAAACTTAAGACCATATACACTCAACGAACCTGAAAGGTATGGACTTGTGCGAGTGCTCCAATTGGCAGTGGGACAGCAAAGCGCTGTAGTGGCTCCAACCGCTGGAGAGAGATTTGTTGTTGATATGAAACAAATTACTGCAGTCAAATAACTCGTAATTATAGTGGCGTCCAGCGCTCACGTTAGGAAACACAACTCGTCCCTGGGCATTGGAAATTGCAAAGTTTTTTGAAGGCCGCTTGGTGCCCGAAGGAAGGAGCTACAGTCAAGAGACTTAAGGAAAATGTCAACGTGGAGAATGCTTTTACAACACATAGGTTCTTCAGTTGAGGAGTGCGTAAAGAGTGGGTGGAGGAACCCATAGCAAAAAGTTTCTTTTTCGATCGAGAAAAGCTCAAAAATGGAAGGATCGATTGGCAAGAGATAGATGAAGGAATGTGATTAAAAAAATGTGTATTATGCTATTGAGGAGAGCTAGGGCTTGGGAGAGCGCACTATCATAGAGGACTGCCGATATGGAGTTGTCTCCTTGGAATAGTTTTATGCTCAACTCAATGATGATGGCGATTATGGAAGTGCTTAAAATCCAATACGATACATGGAAAACACTCTTCATGGACAGATGAGAAAGATGGAGTTTTGTGCCTATGTGAGATTAGAAGAGAGAAAGGATGTGGTTTGAATTCAATGAGATACCACGGATACCAAAAAAGCTATTGTCATTGATGTGTGTCATGGGTTCTTAAAGGATGTTGGGAGATGTATGTCCATGATGGGGGCAGTTGCGCTAGAAATCTCACGTAGGTGGCAAGTGTGGGCATGCCTACATCTAGGAGCACCGCTGATGCAATGTCAACGGTGAGGATTTCATCCGGATGGACTCTACTAAAATTGATGCTAGTGATAAATTGTCTTTGAATTTATTCGGAGTTTATGTTGAGACTAGTAGATGGACTGTAGTGAAACTAATGCTTGTGAGAAATTGTTCGGAGTTTATGTTGAAAAGCATGTTTAGACGAGTCAACTTGATTTGTGGGTGCTTTGTTAGAATTGACTACTCTAACCATTTCTTGTTTAGAAACTTTTTGTTTAGAAACTGAAAGAAGAAAATGTTAATGGTTTCTTGAAATCAGAAGTATGGTTAACTTTGTGAATCATTGTTTATACGTGTTATGCTGTTTGGTTAGTTTTTATGGTGAAAGTGTCTTGGATTTAAATGATATATTGAGATTAACGACCTCAATATTATCAGAGTGAAACTATTTGTTAGAATTCACTGCTCTAACAAATGACAAGGAAGGAAAGGATATCCAAGACAATCACTAAATGATGTAAGATCATTTCTTAATCTTCTTGGTAAGACATAAATTTGATTTGTAATGATAAGCACGAAGAACAAAGATGTTTTTCTTGATAACAATAGAGATATTAGTCCAAGGGAAGATGGTGACAAAGATGATTACGGACAAACAAAATAAATTGCGTGAATTGAGTTGTAGTGAATAAAACAGACTCTCGACCATATGTTAATGTGAATCACACATTGTCTTATAGAAAGTTTATGATGTAATGGAATTGATGTATTGGTCCTTCAAATGCTTGATTATATACCTGTATGGAGTATGTAATGTATGTACCTGTGTTTATGTAACATGTGAATGGAATATCACTATAAGAGGCGATTATGCATGCATACCTCTTTGTAAACTATCCCTATTAATTTGTAGTGCATAAACCTCTAGTTTGGAGTTCTTTAGAGTGAGCCATGTCACCGGTCAACTTTTTTTTCTATGGATGAACTTTGGAGGTTCCTACAAAACCATGATTTTTACATTCATGGGGAGTTCATCATGAGGGTGAATGAATCATGTACTTGAAGGATATCCTACTAAACTGGCGGTTGCATTGGTTGATGACCCATGCATTCTGATGGATGGTTATCTTTTTATATGGCCTTTGGCAAGTTAGTGATGTGTGATCGGGTTATGAAGAGAAAGTACAAGGTTGGACCATATGTAAACTTTGTTGATCAAAAGGTGCTTCGATTCACAGTACTTGGTGATGATGAAGACCCTACCTTACAATGGTAAAGACAAGTAGTGTTAAGGGGGAGTGTAAGGATATGTAACCCCCTACTTGTCTTTGGTGTGATCATATTGTGATTATTATTGAGTTTATTGGTCATTATTTGGTAGATTTCTATTCTCTACCAAAAAGAGTTTGTTCCTATTTTTCAGGAGGTTGTGGAGGCCTAATTGGTTTGAGAGATTCTCTCCAACTAGTTAGCTTCCTAGATTGATATGAGGTTGAAATATTCACTCAACCAAGTAGATAGTGAAATCAAGGTAGTTCTTTTATCTCAAGACAAACCTTTTGTATTAATATGTACTCTATTTGATTGATTTGATAGAGGGATAAACACAATTTTGTGGTATGTAATTATTTCTAAACCCATTTCCTAGCCATGTCCATTTTTCGTTTGCACTTACTAGGCCTTTATTTCATTCATGGCCTTTATTTCATTCATGCCACCAATGGGATGGGATATGAAGGCTATCAATAAATAAATCACAACTCTTGTTGACAAGAACTGGATCTCTCCCTGAAGATTTGAACGACTTGTTCTCCCCATCATAGCCATCAAGTAAATAGAGATAAACTTCTAAATTATGAAAGTTGGACATATTATGAGTTGACTTCAAGAAAGGGGATTTATCATTATGTAGAGAAAGATGGATGACCACATGAAAATATGTCCAGGGAGGAAAAATGAGAAGTTTGCTCAACCATCCTATGTTCTAGTTCATAAAAGGCCAGGGATAATGAGAACCACATCGCGTATGTTTACCATCCTCGTAACTTTGACGTCAATCTCCTCCATACATTGGACAAATATCTAGTTTCCTACCCGGGGAGAGGTGAAGGAAAACACCATGATAGGTATAGGAAATTGCATACAGTGCATCTTTCTTAAATTGTGAAGCAAGAAATGCAAAGAGAAAGAATAGAACATAAAACAGTATATTAGAATATATGAAGAAGAGTACAATGAGAAGTAAGTCTGAAGAAGTTACAATGCAATGGGAAATAGCTGAGCTAAATAGGCTCAAGCAAATCAAGAATAGAAAGTACAGCTGACCAAGACAACTGACAATGCACAGTCAGACTGTTGAGGTTACATTATATTTAACACTCCCTCTTAAAATCAACAGTTACAAACATCAGCACTGATTATGCCTAAGTGTTGTCTCTGAAAAATCAAAAACGACTTTCCTAGTGGCTTTGTAAAGATATCAGCAAGCTGATCTCGAGAACCACAGAATTGTAGTGCAATATCACCATTATTGACTAGCTCGCGTATGAAATGAAAACGAGTGTCAATGTGTTTTCTTTTCTTGTGAAACACATGATTTTTGGATAAAGCAATTGTTGAAGTATTATCACAAAAAATAGGAGTTGGATCCTTTTCTGTATGTGACATATCTTTCAATATTCTTCTCAACCACACAACTTGACAAGAAGCTGAGGTAGCAGCAACATACTCTGCCTCTACAGAAGATATTGAAACAATTGGTTGCTTCTTTGATGCCCATGAGATTAGGTTTGTGCCCAGTTGAAAAACATGTCCAGATGTGCTTTTCCTGTCATCTAGGCTGCCTGCAAAATCACTGTCTGTGTAACCAGAATGTTGATTACTATCAGATTTAGTGTACCATAAGCCAAAATTGAGAGTTCCTGCAACATATCTCAGAATTCGTTTCTCCATTTTCCAATGAGAATGTTTTGGGGATTCCATGAATCTGGAAACAAGGCTGGCTGCATACATAATGTCATGCCTAGTTGTTGTAAGATACAACAAACTCCCTACTAAACTTTTGTACATGGTAGAGTCCACTATAGGACCTTCATAATTCTTGCTCAATTTTTTGCCTAGTGGTATGGGGGTGTCTGCTGGATTGCATTCTTCCATGTGAAATCTTTTGAGGATGTTTGTTGCATACTTTTACTGACAGACAAAAATGCCTTTGGTTTATTAATGAACCTCAATCCCTAAAAAATATTTCATTATGCCAAGATCTGTCATCTCAAACTCAGATTGCATGGCATGTTTAAAATCTATTAACTCAATATTTCCTGTATAGATCATGGCATCAACATATAAACATACAATCAAAATTTTACCATGCTGGTCTATTTTGGTGTAAAGATTTGGCTCATTTTGGCTTCTGCTGAAACCACTTTTGATTAGATAAGTGTCAATTATGTTGTACCAAGCTCTTGGAGCTTGCTTTAAGCCATACAAGGCTTTCTTCAACTAATATACTTTGGCTGGGTGCTCTTGGACTTCAAATCCAGGTGGTTGATCGACATAAACTTCTTCTTCTAAAAGACCATTCAGGAATGTTGACTTGACATCCATCTGGTATACTTGCCATTTGTGTTGGGATGCTATGGACAATAGAGTCCTTACAGTGTCTAATATTGCTACTGGAGCAAAAGTTTCACCATAATCAATATCGGGTTGTTGTGAGAATCCTTTGGCAACAAGTATTGCCTTGCGTTTTTCAATCTTCCCTTTTTCATTGAGTTTAGTTTTGTAAACCCACATGACACCAATAATCTTCTTGTGACGTGGCAAATCAACAAGATCCCATGTCTTGTTCTTCTCAATGGAGTCAATTTCTTGGTTCATGGCTTGAACCCAATGTGGCTCCTTAGTTTCTTCCTTAAAAGATGTAGGTTGACATGACATTAAAGCAAAAAGATTGTGTTGTTCAAATTCATCCAACTGCTGATGGATTTCTCTCAAACTTCGAGTTCTCTGATTTTGTGGTTCAGAGAATGATTCTCTGCTGGAAGTTGAGTTATCCTGAGAATTTTTAGGTTGTCTTTGTACTTGCAATCTTGGAAGAATAGATTGAGGTACTTGCTGTTCTGAATTTTCTACATTTTTAGAACTTGGCAGCAATGGATTGTGACTAGATTGTGACTGTCCATCTGTTGATTTTCTGAATTATTCCAGAATTGATTTTCCAGAAATTTTACATCTCTGCTGAGAATTAGTTTCTTAGTGATTGGATTGTAAAGCCTGTAAGCTTTAGAGGTTTCACTATATCCAGTGAAAATACATTTCTCACTTTTGTCATCAAGTTTCTTCCTTAATTTAGAAGGTGTGTGAGCATATGCTATGCATCTGAATGTCCTTAGATGTGCTACATTTAGCTTTGTCCCACTCCATGCTTCTTAAGGGACTTTTAGCTTTAGTTTGGTGGTTGGAGATTTATTCAAAATATAAATTGAGCATGCTACTTCTTCAGACCAAAACCTATTTGACAAACTTTTCTCTTTGAGAAGTGTTCTTTCCATATTCATTATTGTCTGATTTTTCCTTTCAGCCACTCCATTCTGTTGTGGAGTATACCTTATTGTTGTTTGCATGATAATGCCTTGTGATTTGCAGAAATTTGCAAATTCTCTGGAGTTGTATTCTCCTCCTCCATATGACCTGAGTGCTTTGATATATTCTCCACTCTGTTTTTCAGTTTCTGCCTTGAATTCTTTGAATTTTGCAAAAGTTTCAGACTTGTGTCTGAGAAAATAGATCCATATTTTTCTGCTGAAATCATCAATAAATGTTAGAAAATAAAAACTACTACCTATTGACTCTGTTTGCATTGGTCTGCATAGGTCAGTGTGAACAAGTTCAAGATGTTGTTTGGCTTGATTAGAAGACTGTGGAAAACTAGTTCTCTTATGTTTTCCAAGTATGCAGGACTCACATGGGGGAATTTGCTCTTTAAACATAGGAAGACCTTTGACCATGGAGTTCTTATGAAGAAGACTTAGACTCTGAAATGGTAGATGTCCAAATCTTGTATGCCAAACCATAGTTTCATTCAGGGTGGATGCACTTTGTGCATATGGTTGACTCAGATTTGCAGTTCTGAGGGTAAGGGGAAACATCCTATTTAGAGTCATATGGATTTCAGAAATCAAATTTCTGCTTGGGATTTTGTCATATATCTTGCAAGATGCTCCCTCAAAAAGTACCTTATAGCCATGTTCAATGAGTTGTCCTACACTTAACAAATTATGTTTCAGATCTGGAACATGATAGACATTGTTTATGTCTTTCTTTACATTCTGTTTAGTAAGAATAGGAACAATTCCTTTTCCTTGAACTTTGACTAAGTAATCGTTTCCTAGTGTAATATCACATGAGATTGAAGAATCAATGCATGGAAGTAATTCTTTGTTACCTGTCATGTGATTGCTGCATCCACTATCCAACAACCAGAGATCTTTAGGTTGTTTTTCAGTCTTGTGGCATGAGAGAAACATACCTCTTGAGTTGTTTCTCATATGATTTGACACATGTGCTCTGCTTGAGAGCTGATCTGCTTGCTTCTTCCCACATTCAAATTCATAGTTCCCATACTTTTTGCAGTAATAACATTGTATGCTTGTTTTCTCATTTGATCTTCTCCCTCTACCTCTTTGAGGCTGGAAATTCTGATGTTGATTTTGTTGTTGTTGTCTTTGACCTTGAAAATTTTGATTTGAATATTGTTTTTTGTTACCTCCACTGGAGTGAGAGTTATTTTGATTACTCCCTCTTCCTTGGTGACCTCTGCTTCTTCCTCTACCTCTCCCTCTGCTGAAGGAGAATTGAGTTTTGAAAGCATTGGAGATTGACTCATCTATGAGATGCAGTCTGGTCTCATGTGTCACCAGAGAACCAATTAATTCGTCTGTGGAAAAACTTGACAGATCCTTGGATTCAAGGATCGTTGTTACAACCATTTCGAATTTCTTTGGTAAACTTCTGAGAATTTTCTCAACAATGCATTGATCAGTGATGGTTTCACCAGTCAATCCGATCTGGTTCATGATTCCCATGACTCGGGTCATGAACTGATCCACATTTTCAGACTCTACCATCCTTAGAGTCTCGAATTGAGTCCTCAAGGTCTACAATTTAATTGTTTTGACCCTGTCATTTCCTTGGTAGGAAGATTTAAGGATGTCCCAGGCCTGTTTTGAAGTACTAGCACCTATGATTTTTGAGAAGAGTGAGTCATCCACAGAATTTTGAATCCAAAACTTAGCTTTATTTTCTCTGTTTCTCTGAGTTTCCTGAGCAATTTTCTGTTGCTTTTTCATGGCAGACAGGTATGCTGGATCTGGTTCCACATATCCATGATCCACTAGATCCCAGCACTCTTGTGCTTGCAAGAAGGATTTCATCCGAAGAGACCAGAACTCATAGTTCTTTCCAAGAAGATTCGGACCCTGAGTTGGTCCTAAATTGCTAGATGACACCATATTTGTTTTTTTTAAAAAGAATTGAACAAAACAGAAAGAAAAAATTCTTACTTACCTGCCTCCTGTATATAGTTTGCAGTGACTTCAAAACTCTACGTTCAAGATTTCACGAGTTTTTGGCTTCACGATTTTGACGTTGGGACTTCATTATACGAGTCCTTCGATCTCTTGTCTCGCCAACCTCCGATCACTGAAACGTCGATTTTCCGATGGACGAAGAGAGCTTATCGGCCTCGAATTTGGCCTTAGTCACCGTGAAATGTGACCATGTGCCTTGATGTTTAAAGCGCTACGGGATTTTCCAGTTCTTTGTCTTTCAAATTTGCCGAAATGCGGAAATTTGCCTTTGGAAAATTCAATGGTCCAGATCTTCCTATGATCTGATGGTCCAGATATTATGACCAGAACTCATAAGACCGCAGTAAAACCTCTTATCGAGATTTGGGGTTTCAAAGGTCGAAATGCATTGGAACTCTTGTCCACGGAATCCCCGATTTCCCGATTCTCTATTTCATGATGGATGACCTTTCCTTTCGGGAAATTTCCTGATTTCTTTGATCTCCACCACGCATCCTCCTATATTGGACGATCCTAAATTCTCCTCACGAATTTGCAATTTGATATGTTCCAGACATCTCGTCTCCAGGATCCGCGAAATGCCCAACCCCGGTGTGCTGATTGGTTCTCCCGATCTTGCCCACGTGTCTCCTCAAAATGGATGGCTCCGATCGTTTACAGGGTTTTCCCCATAAATAAACCCGATCCCTTGTCCTCAGGATTCATGATTTACCAAATACCGATGTGCCGATGGACTCTCCCCTTTCGGGACTTTTCCGGAGCCCTCGGATTTACGCCACGCATCCCCTCAAGATGGACAGTCCTCGTCATTTCGCGATTTCGTGACTTGAGACTCCAAATTCCCTGTCAACTGAGAACCCCGATTGTCGATATGTCGATGGTTTCCTCGATGTTCGCCACGTGTCCAAACAAATGGACAGTTGTGATCTTATCGCTATTTTGTGAATCGCGATTTCGCGACTTTCACCGTGGAGTGTCTTTCGTCAACAAGGCCTCTGATATCCCGAACTCTGAAATGTCGATGGAGTGATGGCTTGGATCTGCTGCCACCTATCCTCTGAGATGGACGACTTACAATCCTCTCGGAATTTCACGATTTGTGATGTCAGGATTTCGCGTATCGGGGTTTTCGAGCGCAGTCTCCTTCGCTCGTCCAACTCTCGATCCTCGATTTTGCGATGGGATAAGATCGACGACTCACGATAGTTCTCAAGCCAACGGTCCAGAATGACTCGTGATTTCGCGATTCGTGAATTCTCACAATAGTCTTATCAACTTTACACCTTGCGAGTCAGCGAAATGCCGAGATCTCATCACGTGTTTCTTGATGGACAGTCCAGATGATGTCGGGATTTCGTGCCTTCTCAAGTCAAAAATTTGTCCTGTGCGCTCCAGAGGACTAAACCTCATGTGCGTTCTCACTGATCTAACAGTTGTCGGTCCTCTGCACAAGATCTAATGCCTGAAATTCATCGCATTTTCTGCGCTCACTTCGTCCCTTCTGAACTGGTTTCCCGCTCATGATCCATTCGCAGGACGAATCTTTCGGCCTTAGTGGTTGTTCTTTGCACATGAGATGCGTTCTTTGCTCCTGTGGAAGAAAGATTCATGAATCTTTCAAAGATTTGAAAGAAATACACAGATTCTTTAAAGCTTGACGTTGTCTACTACAATCTTCGACAGATGTGAGCGATTTCCAAAAATCTTTCAACGATTGTGCCTTCTGCAACAATCTTTCACAAATTTGGACGAATTCCGTGAAATCTTCAACGTTTCTGCCTTCTTAAGCTCTTCTTCGTGAATTCTTTAATGATTCTTGAAAATTGTACAAGAATCTTTAAAGTTTCTTTTTCTGCACTCTCTGCTTCCTTCTCGTGTTTCTGCTCCTTGAAACTTTCGAGCATAGTACGCTCTGCGACCTCGCTTGAGTTTCTTACGACGATCTTTAGAGAGTATTACGGACAACTTCCTCGTGGAAGTTTCCTGTGAGGATCTTTCAAGAGTATGACAGACAACTCTCCAAGCCTTGTGAAAAGTCTGTGTCAAATGCTTCTCGAGATCCGTGAAGCTCTGCGTTGTGAGGATCGTGTTGCTCTCCAGCCTGTGTGAAGAGGCTTTGTAATGACCCTAATTGGATAAATGTTTAAGAATTATAAAGTAAAATTAATTAGGGGATTAATTGTGTTAACAAGGTATTAATTAAACAAAAATGATTTAATGATATTAATTAAGTGAGTTACTAATTAATTAAGGTTTATAATTGTGATTAATTAATTAATAATTTAACTACAAACTACATTTAATAACTTGCGAAATGGATTTAATAGATTACTGGTATATGATATAAAATGGTTACGTAACCAACAAGGGATAACCTGTTAGTCCCGAGAAGATAAAACATTAAAGGAAGGATCAGGGAAAGGGACGAGGGCAGGTAAGGGAGTAAATGAGGAGTCAGTGAAGGAAGGATAAGGGAGGAAGGGAGGTTTACGTGAGGGACATTCGAAGGAGGATGGATGAGGGGGAGGACTGTGAGATTTGCAGGGAGTAGTAGAGTTCTGGTTGTGGCACTTCTGATCAGTTGAGGCACTGGGTTGCTGGAGGTTTTGGGCACGGGGGCCATGATATCCATAGATATCCTAGAGCTAGGTAGTTTTCCTAGTTGGCAGGGAGGAAAGTAGGTTTGGGCAGTTATTCTTTGTTTGTGGTTGGGTTGGTCTGTGTATCAGGTAGCAGGAAGGCAACAACAAGGCAACAAGGCAACATAAATTAGCATCAGAACCAGGTAATTTGTTAAACTATGTGTTTATTTCATTCTCCCATGAAATCATTATTCATTGATAAATTTAAGTTACTGAAGTTTCTATTATAAAGATTGTTGTTATGTTATGAAGTTATTATCTCAGTTCATGAAATAAATTTATTATGGAAGTAAATGATGCTTAGAAATATTTGGTTGTTACATATGGTATCAGAGCGTGTTAGTTTGAAATCTGGGCCTAAGGGCCAAAACCCCAAGCGTTAACTTCAGCCACGCTTAACCTGTAAGAAAAACACGTCATTTGCGTCTTAGTAGATTGTGTCAAGCAACATTCAGCTTGACCCAATATGACTGATACAGTATTAGAAAATATACTCAAGATAGCACCTCTACATTATCCAAGCAAATGGTCTCATATATATCACAAGCAACTGCTTTAGGTAATACCCTTTTACTGGATCACAAATGGCTAATACAGTATTAGTCTGAATATTCAAAGGAACGCCCTTTATAATAGTGGCAGCAAACCAGATAGTTTGAAGGATCACTTCCCACAAAATGACTACCCTTAAAGCAGCCTGATAAAGCTATTAAGCACAGAAAAGAGAGTTGATAATTTAATTTTATTTGAGCACTACTTGTCAATGAAGCTTCGGGTAAAATAGACACCTGAAATCGATGAAAATGTTGAGGGAAGCTTCTATCTAAGGCTTTAAGTTGTCAAGATTCAATAACTACACGAATTATACTATATAAAATGAAATAGGAATTTTGCAAGACCTCAAAAAGGCCTACTTCATCTCGAACTTACCTAAAAGAGGAACTGCCAATGCGCAGCAGGAAAAAGGAAATTTTTGAAGACTTGTATTGCGCGGAAATGGTGTAAACTACTTTCCTATATTAGCCTCGGTGAATTTTAATAATGAAAAATTTCAGGAATAATAGACCCATACAAATTTTAACCATGCCAAAGAGAGCAATTTTGACACCACATAATGCTCACGTAACTATCATTATCCCAAAAAGAGAGTTGTCTATTACGCAGGATACAAATGCATTAGAGTGGGAAATTTCGCATTATGCATCAAACAGCCTTACAGGTGTCGCATGATCATTCGCCATATCGGAGATCTGGACATCGGGGGTCGTGAGGGTAAGTGTTTGCGGTTTTAGGAAATGGCGAGTCCCAATGATTGATTTGGACCATCCGTTTGAAGGGACATGTGTCGAAGATTCGAAAAAAGTCGGGGATCGACATATCGGGGATTTCGTGGACACAAAATCTTTGCATTTCGAAATCGCGAAGTCTGAAACCCCGATGAGTGGGGCCAGCTGACCGCACATCAGAGAGGGAGGATAATGCCATCATGAGGGGCCAAATTTCAGCTAACCAGAGAGTCGGGATTCGAGGAATCGGGAATTCCGTGGACATATGCACTTTGGCATCGAAAACCCTGAAACAGCGAGAGGCGATCAGGACCGTCCGTTCTTGGGACGCGTGGTAGTGATCGGAGCCATCGGGAAAGGTCCTGATAGGAGGTTGTCCATTGAGTCATCACGAATCAGGAAATCGTGGATCCCGTGGACGAGTGGTCCTTGCAGTTCGGAAACGCGAGGCCCGATTCTCCGAAAAGTGGAAAGCTCCGTAGTGGAAGCCAACTGTCATCGCGGATTGGGATATCACGAGTTCCGTGGACAAAGTATCCATGCACTAAGAAATCGTGAACCCCGAAACCGCGACATAATTAACTTTACCCTTAAACCTTCGTTAAAAAGAATTAATTAATTGATATTTTAATTAAGACTTAATCACATCGCGAAATCGGAGATCGGGGTTTCGTAATTCAATTTATATATATCATTTGTTATGGAAAACCCCGAATCCTGACAGGGAGTATGACTGCGGTCACATAAGAGAGGTCGTGGGGACCACGAGCTTATCTTGGAGGGCTAATGCGCTAGGAGCATATCGGGGATCGGAGAATCGCGAGTCCTAAGGACTTGCGAGGTTCGACATTTGGAACCCTGAAACTCTGATGTACGACAGGGCTGGGGTCACATGGAACTACGGTCATATAAGATGGATGTCTAGCCTGGAGGGCTAGTACATAAAGTGTCGTATCGGTGAATCGACATTCGGGAGTTTGAAGGAACCTAAATTCTCGACATTGAGGATTACGAAACCTCGAAGCCCGATAAACAGGATTCCTGTGGGGAATTTGGGCGCAGTCCGGGGCAGACGCCATGAAGAAATGGGAAAGACCTGTGGGTCGTATATTGACCAGTGATTCCCGGGGAAATCCAAAGAGCCACTTCGGCTCGGTTGATGAAATTGAACGATCCTGTGAGAAGGAGGTCGGGAGAAGACCCTGCGGGGTAATAGAAGGACCTCATCTGCATCAAGTGGTACCAGGCATAGGAAACCCTGAAACCTGAAACTATGTCGGGAAGTTTCACGGTTATGTACAAAAGGCCGTGAGCAATATGGGAAGACAATGTATATGCATCTTACTACATGCATATGCAAAGATGAATAAATTTATAAATACAAAGGAAATAAACCAAAAAAAAAACACTGAGATCTGTACAGAGCTGAAAATTACAAGCAAATCATTTTTATTTCGCACTAAAAAAAATAAAATAGGAAAATTACCCTTTATCACCAAAGTATAAGAAAGGTTCATACAATTTCTTGACTCGATCAACTCCGTGTTCTTCATGAAGGTACTGAAACTGTGCACAAGTTGGTGGACTGAATCGTATCTCTTACCATACCTAAGAGCGAACTCCGCAAATTGTATAGACTTGGGATTGGTTCCCAATATTTTAAAGAGACTGGAATCCAGGTCCTGGATCTTGTCAGTGACCATATCAATATACTCTGTCTCTGTAAATGATCTGGCAGCAGATACAACAATACCTAGTGCTAGCAAGGTGCTCAGAACAATGGCAAGGATGTGAGCCATGGAAAGGGAGATTATGGAAACCTCTGAACAGAGCAAAGGAAGATCTGTGGTGGACAAAGAATGATGCGAGGAAAGTCCCAGCGGATGAGAAAGTGGAGGCAGAGGAAGGACGCGTAGGGAGTCGAAAAGCTGACAGGTGTAGAATGTTGGGGTTAGATATGAGAGAACTAGAGGAAGACAAACGGGCACGTGGAATCCATGCGTGCCCAAATCCATGTGTGTGTTCGTTTTTTTTTATATTTTAAAGTGTAAAAAAATATATATAATAAATTTCAGTAAATTAAATAATTTAGTATAAGTAATTTATTTATATATATATATATATATATAAAGGTCAAGTTAGTTAAAATTAAAGAAAGTTTAATTGGGTTCAATTAGTGTAATAATAATTTTAAATTAATTATTTTATTTAAGTATAAGGTTAATCTACATTAAAGTAATTAATGATGTTAGGGCTTAGACTAGGACAAGAGGGAAGGAGGTGGCATATGCACTAGGAAGTGACGAGTAAAGCCCAAGGCTAACGTAGCTACAGGGTATGGGAACCAATAATTATTTTTGCAAGGGTGAAGAAACCAAGCTCAGACGCTTAATCCTAACCCAAACCTAGCCAATCCCCTAATGGAGTAACGTCTGTTTACAGACAAGTAAAGAAAACTTACGCCTAACCCTGTTTCTAAGTTTAAGTAGCACCAATTTGAAACGTCCTGGAACTCACCCTGATAACTTTGGGGTGATGCAAGCTAAGGCATACAATATGGTTAGTACTCAAAGGGGTCGAGGCAGGGGAACATCGTCATGGGCACCGCCAACACCACCAACACCACCACCACCATCGCCCAAACTAGCCCTCATACTGTGCTCGTTGGAAGCCATTAACGAGACTTTAAAGGGGCGCCAACCAGCGGGGACTGAAGTGGAACTCCCACTGTCTGGAATGGGTAATCTAGAAGCATTAAGGAACTCAGTGGGAGGACCTCCACTTGAAGACATCATGTGAGAATTGCAGAAGATCAAACTTCCGGAGTTTGCTGGGGGTCGCGCCAGTGAACGCGCGGAAGCATGGCCGGAAGACATGACAAGGTGTTTTGCCTTAAGGGACTATGCGTCCAACTCAAAGGCAAAGATCACAATTTTTCAGTTAAGAGACAGTGCCTTGAACTGGTGGGGCAACTTGGAAAGACAACTACACCTTACCCCAGACACAGTGTCTTGGGAACTTTTCGAGGAGAGGTTCCGAAGGAAATATCTACTAGCATACTATGAGGAACAACAGGTAGGGGCATTTCATGCCTTAGTACAAGGAAACAAAACTGTAGAAGAATATGAGATCAGGTTTATGGAACTAGTCAAATACGTTTCGTATATGGACAATGACCAACGACAGGCAGAGCGCTTCGCTTATGGATTGAACCCGAAGATAGGAGCTATGGTGTGAATGTGGAAACCGTCTTCAGTAGAGGAGGCGGTAGAAAATGCGCGTTACGTGGAAGAACACATGAACTTAGCAGGGGGTACAAGGTCAACATTTCTGCATCGCCCTGGATTCGTGGGAAAGACCCCGAGGACATTTCCTAGGGGAGGGGGCTCAAGGACACCACCTTATGGTAACAGAGTCATGCAAAGGACAGTAGCTGCAGGGATTTCGATGGCAGCTAGTGCAACATCTCGTTCATCGCCAACGGTGCAGACAGGTCCACGACCATCTTGGGGAACAACTAGTAGGGGCAGGGGTTCCAGGGGAAGGAACTCATTTCAGAATCAGTCGCATAACAATGCACCGGTTCAATCTCGTATTACTTGTTGGAGGTGTGAGGGACCCCCTTACCAACGAGACTGCCCAGAGTTACAATCAGGGTTCGTACATAGAGAAGGAAAGGAACCGGTGGGGAGAGCAAGTAACAACCACCAGATTTACGCAGCGGTTAATAACCGCTAGGTCGAACATCAATCCACAGTAGTGGAGTCATCAGGTACGCTAAATCATATCAATGTTAAGATTTTGTTTGATTCTGGTGCGACAGATAGTGTCATTTCACCCTCTGCATTAGAAAAGAGTGTTGGATTACTGAGAGGGGGGGTGAATCAGTAATAGAGCAATTTAACCATATAATCCAAGTGTTATATCAATGAAGCATTATTATCCAATAACTGCAGAGTAAATA
>JZKD02S1909529.1:704326-714763 GCA_000966675.3 Picea glauca
ACTTTGGGAGATCGAATACTCCTAAATGCCATCTTAAACTCCTGATCTTCGTTGATAGACGCCCCTGCTATGTCCAGGTGAACCACACTCGTGCTAGTTGAAACGCCACTGTCGTGCTAGTACGACACTCAGCTTAACCACGGTTGCGTCCATCTACCACTGTCGTTTTAGTTGAAACACATGTTAGACGTGGCCCTTCACTGTTATTTTTATGTTATTTTTATGATTAATCACTGCTATTTGATTTATACATATTAATCTTTCTTAATTAGTTAAACGTGGAAATCAATGGTTAGAGAAGTAATTCCTTAATCATATTAAGTAAATGTGAAAAGTAAACAAAGAAACTTACGTATTCATAAATGTAAGGAAGATATGAACATTAAATTACATTCATTTATTTGAGTGTAAAACAAAGAATATGCCAACATTTTTTATTGTTGACCATCAAATTAAAATTTTTAATTAAAAAGTTCATTAAACCATCAATTTCAATAGGGAGACGCCTGTCCACATAAATATAAAATATTTTTTTCAGATTTTTGAAAACAAAATATTTCTTATTATTATTTAAAATGAACAATGATGATTTCATAAGTGTTGACATAAATGACTATGAATAAACTCATAGTATATAAAATTACAATAGATGAGAATATACAAATCATATTACTCCATGAAATACAATCTTAAGTGAAAAGCATTAAGATCATATTACCTTAGAAATAAAATCTTAATTACAAAACATAAACCTTAAACACATAAAATCTGTTTAACTAAGCAAGGAATAACATATCCATATTTTTGTTTTTTTTTTAATCTTTTGAGCTCCTTATAATGTGAAATCCTACTTGTAGTAGATTTTTCACTTTTGATATGACATATGTTAGCGTGTTGTTTTTCTCTTTAGTATGCTAAAAGCTCATATGATGTGAGAGACTATGAGAGACAAAAATATGTGGGTTAAGAAATTCAAATTATTCATTTTTTTAGTTTTCAATATAAACGTGATACTTTGTTTACTTATCATTTGAATACATATATTTATTATAACACGTGTAAACAAGAAACTAAATGCGGTAAAGGAATTTTTAGACTACCAAGTAGAAAGGGGAGGAAGTTGTTAGTGTTATCTAAACCTTAGTTGTTTTGTTAACAATTAGTAAGAATCTAATCTCACTTCAAAATATTATTATCTTTTGTTGTCAATGATTTTATTTTCCTTGTAAAACTATTCTATCGGTTAAGATAATCACTGCAAACTATTTTGACCATCACTTTGTTGAATTTATTATTGATTTCTTTGATTATATTGTAAGTGTGATTAAAATTAATATATATATATATATATATATATATATATATAATGTATTTTTATTTTTCAGTTTTTTCTCGTGTTTAAGGACATATAGAAAAAAATATTTATTTTTGATATTATTGTGAATGATATATATTATTAATGATAAACCCTTTTTTAATAGAAGCAAAACTACTTTTGATCAGTTGTTACTTTAGTAGTAAAATTGTCTAAACGTTTGAATGAATGGCATATTGCATTACACAATTCATTTTCACATTAATTTGAATCGACCTATAGGTTCCTTGTCATCACGATAAATATTCATAATGAATTTTATCATATTTTGATGAATCATATTGTAATCTATCATGACCACACATGGGTGAGGGAAGATAGGTTGATGCTTCACTCATGTGACAAAGAAGCATAAGGAATTAAACTTGAAAGTCCATGGCTTTTTTCTTTAAAATGTTGTTTTGTTATGATTTTTGATACATTATTGCATTATTTAATTGTTCCACAAATAAGATATAAAAAATCTATTGTTTTTTGATTCCCGTGATAAAGAAACATTTATTAGGATATTTAGAAAATTAAGTGTTAGTTAATATCAACTTGGTAAAATGTGTTTTTAGGTAAAGTGTGTTTCTTTAGTGTGTTTTGTTAATATGAATTATTAGGCATTTGTAATTATATAATTTGATGTTTTCCTAAATATTTATGGCTATATTGGTCCATGGCTTAACACCTAAATGTTCTGTGATATCTATTTAAAGATCATTGATGGTCATTTTTTGATGATTAAATGTGAGAAAATCATTTATATTTTTTTTATTTTTTTTGCATTAATAGATTCCCTCAAGTGGTTTCATTGATTGGGGTCGTGGATTGTTTCCCTATTTGATACTTTTAACGATGTAATACATTGGTTTATTAATATTTAATTTATTCATGTGAATGTATTCTTAAGGTTTTTGACCTATGTGGAAATGCTCTATTTGTCGAACATGATATCAGAACTAGTATGAAGACTTTCTCCCATTATTGATCCAAATCATGAACATGTGTCATTGCATGCAAGGAAAGATTTATGTGTTCTATCATTGTTGTGATTCATGGGCTTAGTGGGATATTCCATTGTGTCTAGAGTATTTCTTTTAGTTGGAAACATTTTTTGTTTCACCCGTGAAGGTTTTTGTTTGTTCAAGATTTAACCATTTATGTTAGTTCTGGAGGTATACAATTTTGTTATGGTCTTTAAAACATTTTTTTTACTATGTTAATGTTTTAATTTTTTTGTTCGTATTCCCATTTTGCTACACTTTCAATTTGTGTATTCTCTTTGCCATGTTCTTTATGCAATCTTGGAAAACCAAAAACAAAATAGAAAGTATTTTATTGCAATGTATGCTCTTTTCTCTACACCTTAAGTGGTCTCAACAAATAAAAAATAGAGAGAAAAATTGTATTTTGTGCAGTTGAGGATTTTTTTATTTTATTTTTATTTTTTATATTTAAGTTTTTATTTTTATGTGCGGGAGAAAAAACAAGGGTATTTGGAATAAGTATGCACTTCGAGGAAAAGAGGAAAAAAGAAAGAGTCCTCTCCCCTTCATAACATTCTATATGTTTTGAATTATCTCACTTGGTTAAAAGTTAGTTTATGAAATATGAGGTCTTCAGTTCAAGTATTTCATTCATTACTTTTTGAAAAAAAAAAATGGAACTTTAAGTTATCATAAAACTTTATTATAAGGTGAATTTTAATTTATAAACTAAATTCATGTGACACATTTTTTGAAACTACCTATTTTTTTGAGATCCTTCCATCTAGAAAGACACTTTAATCAATCATCAACCAAATGAATTAAATTTCCTATATTATAATAAAATTACCCACTATATTCCAATTCCTAAATAACAAATTTGACTTTTGAGAATTATCATTCAATGAATCCCAATCCATCCATAAAATTGACCATATACTTGAGCTTTGCAACCCCTCAATTCGTAGCCATATTCCAGTAAATTCAAAATGTAATTAAATAGATTGAAATCTCAATAAACTCTCTTGACCAACAATCCATTCAATTTCAATGCAATAAAAAAAAAAAAAATAATAATATAAAAGAATAAATTTATATTTATATTCATAAACAATAAAAATATAGTCAGCTCATTCAGGGTCTTCCAAAATGAAAACCATAACCCTCACTGAACAAATATGTCCCAAAGTGTTCCACACCAAATATTAAGAACCATTTTCATAATAAAGTATTTAGAAAGCATCAAACTAGATAATCCTATCATATTATAATCCAATAAATTATACAACTAATTTCTTCCTATGATAATAACAAAATATTAAAAAAGGAATGAAAACAAGGCCCTACTAATCATACCTAAGATTTCTATAGAGTCTCTTTAAGGTGCTCCAACTTGGTCTTTTCTTCCACCTCGCTTTCTTCCTCCTCACCTATGATTGGAACATGGAAATATTTCCAACCAAGAGGACTTAGGCCCCTCAGTGAATGCTTGGGAGTCTCATTTTTCTCCTCTTTAGGGGTCACCCAGAATCTGAAACCAAATTGATATTTGTAGAAGGATTCAAATTTTCCATCCAACATCTTGATCGCTTGCAATGTGTCATCATTTTCCTTTCAGACCTTCTCCATCGCCTGTGATACCATAACATTTACTATCTAGTAGGTCTTTGCAAGTTTGAAATACTTTGTTTCCTTGGTCATTGAATATTGTGGGTCATCCACCCATATGTTAAATTCCTCGACAATGGCCTCATATGAGATGTTATGTTGATTGAGGTGAACTGCTTCCTCCTTCTCTGCATCCATTTGTTTCTCCTCATCTGATGATAGGTACCTAAATTTGGACCCAACCATTCAAGCTTCCCTCGCCACCCTGGTTTGTTTGATTGGGCCTTTGGAGGAGGAAACATATTGCTTCTTACCTTTCTTCTTTCTCCCCACACTCCTCTTATAGACATGTTGTTGCACCTATTTATTTTTTTCTTTGCTATCTAAATTACCCTTTCCTTTATTCCCTTCTTTCTAGATGCATTTCGACATCGACTCTTCCAAAAGACCTTACCCACCAAGAGTTTTGAGACCCACTGCCTCTTCAAAAACAACTTCTTGTCTCCACAAAAAAACCATGAAACCTTCTCCATCGACTTCATGTCCTAGACCATGTCTCTGATTCCTTTGAAATCAAAATTTCTCCTCCACCGTAAGCAATCATTCTCACTCAATTTAATTAACTTTGATCCATTACATCAATTTCTCAACAAATGAAATCCATTCTCGTCATCTCTCTCTACATGAAATATTTTCATATCTATAATGTACCCATCCACTCACAGGCTAGCCATGCTACTTCAAAACTCGCTTATGAACTGATTTCAAATTCTGAGAAATTTTTAATTAACAAAAGGGCATGGAATATTCACATGAAAATATGAAGATTCATACTACAATATAAAAGAAATGAATATAATTCCATACACAACAATAAACAACAAAAATCCACATTATAAACATGAATCTCAAATATAATAATTAATACACAACGAAAATAAATATAGAGGTAAATGAAACCATAATAGAGAAAACTTATATTTATTGAAACGAATCACTAAATGGATTCAGACCAAGAACGTTCCACCCAACCGTAGATACTATTGTTACAAGTATCAACATCAATGTCACCCCTAAGTTAGGGATATGAATCCACAAGGATGGTTCTAGGGTGTCACTCACCTTCCCAAACCAATCATCACTCAAGCTCTCATAGGATTCTCAACACACACAACAATCCAAGGTACAACAACTCTCTTCTATCCATCCTGCACAACCCAAGAGAATGGATGCCCTTCTCTGCCACGTAGTTCCTCAGGTTCTCCACCTCCTTCCAGGGCTCTAGTGCATATGGTCAAGAATGTCCATGCTGGTACTCTTAGGATTTACAGTTGTGAGAAAAACTTAACACATTTTAATGCATCTCAGACATGCAGGAATTGATCCATGGCTAGAATACACTAGCAATCATTACAACAAAAAAAATGGCTCCTCTCCAACGATTCATTTTTCTTTCTCAATCCCAGATAAAAAATAAATGAGGAATGATGAATGGATGAAAAGGTCAATGGAGAGAGAGAACATAATTAAAGGTGTGAAACCATGAACAATGAGTGAACCCCCAAATATCCCAAAGATGGGTTTATATATTTCTTGGAGTTAAGTAACCACATGGCCTTCCCCCAAGAAGCTCATGTAAATGATATTCTCCATTAAAACAAAAATGGATAAATAAAATATAAAATAAATACTTAGCCCCTCAATTCCCCTCTCTTGTGGAATCATAACCCCCTATAACTCTAGTGATTATTTGTCTAGCAGCCATCGATGTATTTTATTATTAACAATGATAAAAAATTTATATTTTCTAGGCACACTCACCTCTTTTTAATTGTTTCGACACTCCATCCTTTAATAAATTAACAAAATACATTGTTTAATATGGGGAATCAAAACTGGGGTATTACAATATCTGTTGTCAGAGTACGCACCACAAACCTAACTATTGTGACGTGACTCCCACACACTCATGCATAATTAATAGTGGTTATGCTTGGTTCTCTTCTCGTCTAGCTCAGTGAAAACCTCCTCCTCACATAATGGTAGCTTCCTTCCATATATTGATGTACCAACTCCATGAAAACACTTGAAACCACCTATCCCAGATGAGTAACCACCTATACTTCTCTCACGATCATATTTTTTTGTTGTCTCCCTCGACATGAAGTTCAACTAACTCGCATTGAATTCCCTGCCCCACCGACAATTGAAATCAAAGCATTTCTAGTTCCTGACCCATTCTTTCCGAAATTCCCAAATTCATTCTTGTCTCATTGAGCCTCTAGCTAGCTAGCCCTTATTACTTTGTGTTCTTGACTTGTGTCACCCCATATGACAGAAAAAGGATTTTTTTTTTTTTATCTAAATCAATGATTAATAAAATATCAATGTCCCGCATATCCTAAACAAAGATCCAATCAAAATCCAACAAGTTTCTACAACTCTAAATTATGGCCAACATATAATCATAAGAAACATCAATTTCATATCAATATTCACTTTAAATACAAACATAATTTTTTTTTATATTGATGATCATTCCAAATATAACAAGAAAGTACCCAAAAAAAAAAAAAATTAATAAATAAAAGGAGGAGTTATAGCTCCATATCAATGCTAAACAAAAAAACATAACAAACATTAAATACAAATCTCTATATCAATGGTGAAACAAAAACTAAAAAACATGAAATTCAAATCTTAAATGGGAAGAGTCATTTGAGTCATAAAATTAGAAAAGACGAAGACACGATAAAAGTGGACACTAGGATTGGAGCTTTTCCAATCCAAATTTTAATATCCTCATTGATTCAATTGTCATGCTTTCAATTTACAAAAACATTGGCTAACAATATTGCAACAAATATCCAATTAAAAAATTCAATCTAAATGGCCTTTATTAAAGTTGCAAACTAGGAGAGTCAATAATTGTACAACTCAAAGGAAATATTCTCAATATCTATCAACAATAAATCCATTGAAATAGGAAAGAGGTAACAATCCTATGAGATTTGATTTCGGATTTTTCATCACACCAATGCAAATTCCCTCCTCTATTAATATTATAAACTAGGAAACCCAATAATTAACCCAAAGGAAATCTGCTCAACATTTATTATTCATAAATTCGTTGAAATAAGAAAGAATCAATTTTTATCATGAAAAATTCTATTTAAATATAATTTAAATATTTGAAATATTTATGATTAGATTGAATAAGAACCCCAAAGTGGAAATGCCCATGCACCTTGATAATTGAGATTTTGTAAATAGATATGCTAGTCTTGAAGGGATTTGACGTAGTAGGGGAGGCCAATTTCTAGATATTCAGATATAGATTATCGATTCAATTTTTATTAATCTTCATGCCATTTATGTCTAATATATAGATGGAGCCCAAGAACTAGGTCAGACATAAAATTTCGTTTTTGGACATTTGTTCGCCCATCAAATCTCACACTCTGAAAAAACTATTGGTTGAATCCTTAATTAAAAATAAGATTGTAATCGTTCGCTTCAAATTATTTCTAGGCTTATTGAATCTTATGTTTAGATTTCTTACTCAAACTTAAGAAAAATGGATTTCTAGAATATCAAATATCTACCAAAATGATAAATATGTATGTTTATCCATTAACATATAATGGTATTGAAGATGGCTAGTAAAAGAATCCTAGGTTTGGTTGTTGTGTTAGGAATATTATAAATGGTATTTAATTGTATTGGGGCTGATACAATGAGGATGGGTAGATTTTCACAGTAAGCACCCAACAATAGGGTAATAATATGGAATTTCAAATCAATTTTAGGGGTATTTATAAGATCTATTTTTGTTTGATGAATCTCAAAACCCATTCACTCTATGATGAATAACTCTAGAAATATGATGGTGAAATCATATGCTACAAATAACAAAAGCTAAAAATATATCTCCAAAACATTCTTGAATTTGATTGGTGATAGAAGAGTTGATTAATATTGTTGGAAACCAATCAAATAAATTGGATTACTATATTCTAATAATCCAACACTACTAGCGCTTTTCGAGTATAACCATAATATTTATCTAATGTCCAACATTTCACATGCAATATTTCTCTAATTGAAATTTCAATATTTTTCTAAACTTCACTACTTCATGCTTAACAATCCAAAAGTAACAACATTTCAATTGATCTTGAAGTATCCCTAATAAACAAAATTGTGTTTACAAGAATCTACAATGTTTCCTTACTTCTCCCTACAAAATCAAACCCAACCCAAAATTTTAAATTATATCAAAGGTCCGTTGAGTTAATGTACATATCAAAATTGAATGGCAGAAAAACAATGAAAGAATAATGATTAACTAAAAGATATGCCTTTCCTATTTTTAATCATAAAAATATTTTAAAAAGTACAAACCTTATTTCCATTATCATTCCATTATATTTGCATAGAACCAACCACATGTCACATGGAGGTATCCCAGTATAAAAAAACTCAATGCCCACATTTCTCTAGAGTTTTGCCTCTTGGTACCATGAAACATTGCCAGTATTGAGGAGACCTATCTTAGTACCATGAAACATTGCCAGTAAAGAGGAGACCTATCTTGAATTTAATTTTTTCTTTATCATAATATTTTGTATTATGAAAAAATCATATGCTACTAATAAATTAGGTTAAAAATATATCTATGAAAACGTTATTGCATTTGATAGGGATAAGTGGTATAGGAGTTGATTTTTCAATAATCGAAGATTGTTAGCTCTTTTTTGAATGTAAATGTAATTTTAATCTTAAATCCTTAAAATTTAAATCTTATTCTAAACTTGATTACATAAAACTTTCTTATCAACACTATTTAGTAAATGCAAATTATATAAACAAACAAAACTTTTGAGTTTAATAGAATGCCAAGACACTGTGTTTCCTAACTTGTCCCTACAAAATCAAATTTCATCAAAACTATAAATTATATCCAAGGTCATCCCAATTCATGTACATAACGACTAACACAGTTGAGTTGCATAAAATCATTTAAACATATATGATCAAGCGAATGGCTATGCGTTGCTATTTTTAATCATAAAATATTCGAGAAAGGATAAAAGCGTTCAATCAATCAAACATTTTAGCATAAGTATGACACTTAAAAATTACAAAACTTATAACAAAATTCAGCTTGAAAGTTAATTTTACTTTAATTTGAATAGTAAAGTTTTACATTTTAATATTGAATACAAATTGATCATATCTCATGCAATTCATAACATGAGTATAGAGGGGAGATCTAGCAGGCCATGTCCATTTGCTATTTTCACTTTTGACTAGGCCTTTATTTCCTTCATGCCACCAAAGTATGGGATATCAAGGCTATCAATCAATAACTCACGAGAGATCTAGCAGGCCATGTCCATTTTCTATTTTCACTTTTGACTAGGCCTTTATTTCCTTCATGCCACCAAGGTATGGGATATCAAGGCTATCAATCAATAAATCACGGGCCATGTCCATTTGCTGTTTTCACTTTTGACAAGGCCTTTATTTCCTTCATGCCACCAAGGTATGGGATATCAAGGCTATCAATCAATAAATCACAACACTGGTTGATAAGAGTTGGATCTCTACCTGAAGATTTGAACGACTTCTTCTCTCCATCATATGCATCGAGTAAATGGAGATAAACTTCAAAATTATGAAATTCAGACAAATTATGAGTCGCTTCAAGAAGGGGAAGGGGGAGTTAGCATTGTGCAGAGAAAGGAGGATGCCCACATGAAAATATGTCCAGGGTAGACAATTGAGTAGTTTTCTCAGCCATCCTATGTTCTCATTCACAAAAAGGTAGGGAAATTGGGAACCACATCGTGCGTGTTTACCATCTTCAGAACTTTGACACCAATCTCCTCCATACGTTGGGAAAATATTTGGTTTCCTACTCGGGGAGAGGGGAAGGAAAACACTGTGACAGGTATATGCAATTGCATACTTTGCATCTTGGCCACCTCTTTGACATCATATGCACTAAACATTGCAAGTGCATCTCCCAAGTTGTTTCTTATCAATGTTATACTCAACCTCTCATCCTTGTATTGTTTCACCGGTCGTGTTATCTCGCCCACTACAATATCCCTGGAGCTTCTACTACATTTTTCAGAGCCTTCATCCATGGAAGTATAACAAGATAGAAATCCCTTTTCCATTTGGACATTTGGATCCATAATTTTTTGTACATTCACATGAACGAGAGTAGGGGGAAGTGGAACTAATATGCCTTTGAGTTTTTGCATCCATTCTTGCATTGTTCTCGTTCCTCGCCAGTAAATCAGTATGTCACTTCGTCCCAATCTCTCTATCTCATTTGGATCCTTTCTAACCGCAAAAAATACTATCCAAACAGCTTTTTCTATTGATTTGTAGCCAAAAGAGGATCATAAAACACCAGTATTTGCATATATATATATATATATATATATATATATATATATATATATATGG
>JZKD02S1909529.1:741807-761820 GCA_000966675.3 Picea glauca
CCGACACCCTGCACACTCAAAGAAACTGAGTCAGCAGCACCTGTCTACACCAAGGTAGTAAAAACATCCTGTCATATAACTCAATGCATCATAATGAAAGAAAAGTTTTATCATCGTATAAGTCCAGATCACTTGCGAGCAAGTGTCCTCAAAGAATAAGTTTGGTATGTGCGCCAGAGCGGGATGTTACATGGTAGCATGCAACAGACAAGAAAAAATGTGCGCCTTGGTCAATTTTATCACCACTGGGATCCATTGATGCCCCTCCCATTTCCATTGAAGGATGACGAGACTGATTCAGGCGCCTGGTACTAGTGGCTTGGCTGGATTGCTCGTCCGAGACCTTGTCCAGGTGCACTGATTTAACTTCCCTTATGGTGAGCACCATGAGGAGTTAATACTTCGAGGGTGGTGGCTTGGGACATTAACTCTCCCCTCCATATGTCCCTACCACCTGTCCCCCTCCTCTTGCCAAGTGTAACCCCATCTAGATGAGGATAGTCCCTTTGAGCTAGCTCTTGGCAGTGAGTCCAAATTGTCGATCTTTGAGGCCTTCCAAGGTTCGTGAGGGTTATTTGTTGAGTGAGATCCACCCCTGCATTAGCTATTTTTTCTGGAACTTTGTTTGCGTCCCTCCTCATGTGAGAGGTGATGATAATTAGAGAGGTTCTGAGTAATGATTGAAAGATGCATAGAGGGCCCAATAGGTGCCAACTTGGGGTAATCTTTTCTGGGTTCTTGCCATTAATGATTTTGGAGGCTAGCTCGATCATGGCCTTTGAGTCTCCTTCGATGATGAGGTAGGTGAGGTTGTGGTCTAGGGATAGTTGGACTCCTCTGATCATACCCCATATCTTTGTCGAGTTGTTGGTATCATGGACCAGGTTTTCTGTTGTTATGATGTGCATTCTTCCATGACTATCCCTTATTACTTCTCCCGCCCTGGAGGGGCATGTATTGCCTTTTGAAGCTCCGTCGAAGTTGATTTTATGGAATCAGGGTGGGGGGGGGACCAGATCGAGGGGATGACCAAGAGGGAGGAGGGAGGGAGGGGAGTGGCAGAGAGATGGTGGAGGAAAGCGTAAGGCCCCAGGAGTTTGTTGGTTGGTCATCTTTGGTCTAAGGATGGAGTTGGAGGGTTTCTTGAAGGTTCATAATGCAATCTTACGGTCTCCTTTTTGAATTAAAATATTTGGCTTCTTTGTCTTGATAAACTGAACTTAGGTTTAATGATACACACACAGTCATGATCTTCTCAACACTTCTTGTTGACATTGTAACCCTTTCCCACAACAATATTTTTTCACTTCTGAGCAACTACACACAACGCTCGATCCGATGACACTTCACTTTTTCCTTTTATCATATTTCAACTTTCTCCCATCTTTTCAATAATGCTGGAACATTGTCCATAGAATGGCTCATTGTCACTGATACTTTCTCTTCAACGATAGAAGAGGCTCTTCAACTTTGAAGAGGATTTTACCCATGTCTTGAGGTTTCTTCTCCTTGGAAGCCATAGTCTTTCGTATTGCATACTATTGACTCCATGGTGAATATTCTAGTGATACCCTTCTTCATCTATCGACTATGTTGGCCTGGATTGAATATTCTTCTTCATGACTTCTCACGTCTTCATTTCTCACATATTCTAAACACTTCTTTTTATACAACCATAAAAGTATATGAAAAGACGAAATGGTTTGGAATTGATACTCCAACACTCCTTTCCTCAACACTTCTTTTTATCTTTATCTTAATTTAATTTTCCTTTATATATCCATGTGATTCTTCACTTTATTTCACCATTTTTCTCCTTTCCTTCTCGTTTCACTACATTTCCATTCTCAAATACAACTCTCCAGTTTTAGTTGTACATTCTCCAAAAAAAAAATGTTAATCAACATAAATTGTTTTGAACATGAATATTCATCCATTGCATATAATTAAAATTAGTTATTTTTATTCAATATATTCACTCGCAGGTCTTCACATGGTGTATTGAACTTACTCTAAATAATTTTGTATATACAATTACCAAGAATAGGTCCAGTGAATGAAATATCACATGGGAAGGTTTTGTGAGTAGTTCTTTGGCTTGAAATCCCTCTCCAAACTTGTTTCTTCATCGAGTCTTGGACATCATATCCCAAAATGTTTCTACATGGCTCCTCCATGGTTTATTCATGATGGTTTCCTTGTCTTACAACGAGCATGTATTTCTCCATGATTTCTGGTAGTGATCCTGCTTGACCTTTTCTGGCAGTGATCCTTTCTAGGTGACCCTTCTTTATTTTCCTTTTTTCCTATTCCAATGAAAAACTGCTCAACAGCCACTTGGAGGATTTCCTTTTCTCTGTCAAATTTGTTTTCTCTCATGACTCTCCTTTGAACGAAGTGAGTCTAATTTGAAACTTCCAAATATACACTACTATTAACTCTGACATATATTAGTGCATCAAGAAATGACCCTTTTGTTTCCATGCCTTTACAAAATGGTAGGAATTTTGAGTTTGATTCTTACATAGGAAAAATATCATTCTATAGATTTCAAACAAAAATATACCAGCTTGGCATACTTACCCTTGTCTGAATGCATAGCTATAATAACTAAAGTATTGTTGTATCAAATTATCTCCTTCTTATTTTTTCAAGTATGTTCAACATGGGCTTCCTCTAGCATGAAAATCCTGCTGACTCTACCTCCACAACCTTCACCTCATGGCCTTTGTTATCCCTAGATCCGTAGGCCCTTTAGTGATTAAGTGAGGCCTAGACCTGTGGTATATATATATATATATATATATATATTGATATTTGGATACGTGGACCCTTAAACTCATGGTTGGATTAGCAAGAAAAAAAAGTGGATAGATAAAGAAATGTATCACCAGAAGAGTCACCATAGAGATAATAGTTTGTACGATGGAAGATTGAGGCTTCCAAGGAAAATAAGTCACACGACATACATAAAATCCTCTTCAGAGTTGAAGAGCCTCTTCTATCATTGAAGATAAAGTAACGATGACGTAGAGCCATTCTATGGACAATGTTCTAGCATTATTGAGCATATGGGAGAAAGTCAAAATACAATGAAAGGATAAAGTGAAGTGTATTTTCGAGGGTACAGAAGCAATAGAAATGTGAAGAAGTCACGAAGATGTGACAATTGAGAAGACGAGAGAAGGCGAGAATCCAAGAATATGTGAATAAGGTGAGAAGTTGTAAGTAGCGACAAAGAGACGTGAAGAGTGAGAAGATTTGAAGACTAGAGAAGGCGGGAAAAGATGAGAAGCCATAAACAAGAGAGAAGCCAATACATATGGTGTTATCCAAATATACTGGTGAAAATGTTTTTTTAAATCTCCATAATATTTCTATTTTTCATGTCTTGGAATTGGAAATGTAGAAAGGTATTGAGTTTAGCTAACTCAATATAGATGTAGTTATTTTGTTAGAATTAGCTACTCTAACAAATGATAGGTGAATATGTACATCCAAGACAACGATAAATTCAAGGGGAAAAAGACGGTGTAAGAGAGGATCAACTTGCATGAGCTACAATTTATGTTATTTTAAAAGATCGTGTAAAGCCAAGAAACAACGGGTGAAGAAACCGAGTAATTACAGGTGGATTGTAGCCTAGAAGATTGTGCATCCTCGAAAAGGTTGGATCAATTTGGATAGAAAATGAAGAAGTGAAGAGAGCATTAGAGAAGTGAACCAATAAATAAAAGATCATAATTGAGCAAAGAAGACATAGAGACAAGCATAGAGACTGAATGCAAAACAACAAAATTTTGTTTTTTTTTGTCACCAATAAATATAAGAATATGTAAATGGAGCAATATGACCACCCTGATATATGCAATGTTGTAATGAAAGGGTGCATGTTCGATTATACCCAACACCCGAGAGATTTTTTGTCCAAAATTGTAAGCCTTTCCATAGGCAAGCTATATTCCATAAATGTTTTGTTAGGCTTGTTGAGTCATGCCTACATAGATTAGTATGTGATCATGTAGTGTATATCCACATAGAATGGAAGACACATCAAGTTGTGGAATGAATCACTAGTATAGGTACAAGGGCATAAGGTGCGCTCATATCTAAGCTTGATGGTGAATCAAAGAATTTCAATATTCAATTAACAAGGGGAATGTGAGATAGAGTAATCTCATAGATGGTTAGGAATATGCTATGTTTAAAGGGGAGTGTTAAGTTATGTTTAAGTTGGATTCTAATGCATCAAGGATGAGAAGAAATATTAGTCCAAGGGAATTTGGTGATAGTGATAGTTTTTAATTAATTTTATTACTAGATGTAATTAAGGGAGAGTGTTACACAAATGAGATAATTACATCCTTAGTTAATTAGTCTGTTCGGTTACAGGAGTTGGTAAGTTATACTAACTTCCCTCACTTATTTGTAACTATATTATGTAACTATACATTCATATTAATATGCAATACACATTAATGTGATCGGTGTGTTGTGGTATCTGTCTCTGCGTATACTTTTACAACTATTGTAGCCACTACTGAACACATGAAACTGAAATCATAATAAATAACTATGGATTGAAAGGAACATTATTGTATATCAACTTCTAACAAACACCGATAAAAAAACCATAATGAAAGTACTACACAATTCAATTGCCATAGGAATTCAAAGAATACATTCTAAGAAGAAAAATTCTCTACAAATCTAGTTTAAGAAAAAAGGTCCTTACAAACATTTCTAGAAAATTTAATATGGCAGTAATGCCAGGTTCTTGGGTGTGCTATGAATGGTTCAAAATAAGGGAAATACCAACATAATTCAAATAATTGAATTCAAACAGAGCAAGAATTCAAATAATTACCTCGATGGAACACACAAAGAACAAATCCATTTGATATTGAACTTGGAGGGAAGTGTAGATATTTGATGATAACAATACCACCATGGTTTTGGTGATGCCATGGATGGTTTGAAAAAATACATAAGTAATATTAAATAATATTCTAGAAAATAAGTATAAATAGATAGGTAATATTAAATGATATTCTAGAAAACAAATAGGGTTCAATGCAACTTTAATTTTCCTCTAGCACATGCATAATCCTATCTTTCACTTATATTCCATCACATTAATGCAAGTTAGTATGGTAAATAACATAGTTTTTTTGGTAAATAAAGGTCCTCATATTAAAAGAAAATTCCCAAAGAAGATTTATAAGTTCAACATTTGTTCATTTTCCATTAAAATATAATATGATATCTAGATCATGATTAAACATTTATGTGTTTTTTGTTCAAAATTTATAGAATCAATGTAGCGTTAAAGGGAGGACATTTGTTTCTAGTGTCATTCCTTCTTTTCACCAGTAGTATTAAAAATCTACGTAGTAGCATGCATTTACTATATATAGAGTTAGGATGCTGACTTATGAGCCGTGCCACTTCACCCGTTGTCACCCAACTTAAAAAATTGAACATGAGGTGCAACATAAACAAAGGTGTTCATGAATATGTGACTCACTAAAAACATATAGCAATGAGAATTTTGAAAAATAACCCTTATAAAATTTTAATATGCACCTTACATGCAATTCTTCAAAAATGAGTAAAAATGAAAATGAATATTTTTTTTTTGGAGAGCCATTTTTTAGTCACTTTTGAAATGTACTAGGGTACTTTTTAAGGTGCTGTGACCTGCTCAATTTTGATTCCCGCTCCTTATGCACTGCAAAATATTCCCAAATTATATCTGAATAATATGTACATATTGGAAACCACTAATATTGGGCATGTGTTTAATTTTGGACGTGGATTTATTCGTACTTGCATACTTTTTTGGAATTTATTTTTAATTGTATGGACTTTATCCGTGATGACTTGTTTTGTTTTTTTTTCACATTCCTCGAGAGAATGAAATCAATGTAACACATTTCTTACTTGAGTCTCGTTGACATGAACCTAAGTCTTAGAGGAGTGGGATGGGTAGTAAGTATACAAATTTATATGGTAGTGGGATGGGTAGTTGGTATACATATTTATGTGGGAGTGGGTGCTGGGTGTAGAGATTCACAGTGTCCATCTTCTTAAAATGAATGTGTGGATTCATCGTAACACACCTAAATCATAGGTGACACAAAAACAAATTCGTGCATGTGTAAATATTTTATTTATTGTTTATTTATAATATATTAATATTTACTCATTTTAAAGTTAAATGTGTTTATATTTATAAGTTTTAAGGTGAATTTTTTTAATATTACCAATAATTAAGAAATGTGTCATATGTGTTTGTGTATAATGTTTTTAAATAAAAAAATATAATGTCTTTTTTCATATTTTTGGAAATAAAATATTTCTCATATTACTTAAGTAAAATATTAATTACAAAACATAAATATAAGTAAACACATCAAATCTCTTTAATTAGGCAAGGATAACTTATCCATATTTTTGTTTTTTGATCTTTCTAGCTACTTATACTATGAAAGCCTACTTGGTAGATTATTTCTTATATTGTTGTGTTCCCTTTTAGTATGAGAGATGTTAGGGGTTTCTTTTCTTTTTAGTATGAGAGAAGATCATATGATGTGAGAGATTATGACATACAAAAATATGTAAGTTAAGAAATTCACATTATACATTATTTTAGTTCTCAATATAAAAGTGAAACTTTGTTGACATAATTCTTATTAGATTTAGAGATAAATTTTGAAACACATCTAAAAAGAGACTAAATGATTAATAAACAAAAATGTAAATTTATATTTATCGATTTTAAAATTATAATTTTTTCAACATCATAAATAATAAAGAAATTTATATTTATTATATATTTATAACTTTATAAAATATTTTTAAAAAGATTATAATAAATAAAATTGTAAATTAAAAAAAATGTTGTACTGTAGCCATGGGATTAATGTTTCTAGAAGGAGTGAAATACATTTTAGAATACCGAGTAGAAAGGGGAGGAAGTTGCTAGTGTGTTGATCATTGCATTGAGGGATGCATTGTATCAAAACCTTAGTTGTTTTGTTAACAACTAGTGAGACTCTAATTTCAATTCAAAATATTACTATCTTTTGTGGTTAGTTATTTTATTTCCCTACTAAAACTATTATATCGGTTAAGATAATCACAATAGTGGATGCACCATTGCAAAATATTTTGACCATCACTTGGTTGAATTTATTATTGATTTCTTTGAGTATATTGTAAATGTGATTGAATTTAGTATGTATGGTGCATTATTTCCGTGTTTAAGAATATATAAAAAAAAATATTTATTTTTTATATTATCATGAATGATATGTATTATTATTAATAAATCCATTTTCATTAGAAGAAAAACTACTTTTGATCAAGGGTTACTTTAGTAGTAAAATTTTTTAAACATTTGAATATCATATTGCATTACACAACTCATTTCACATTAATCCAAATAGATCTATTGGTTTCGTGTCATTAGAAAAACTATTCATAATGAATTTTATTATATTTTGATGAATCATATTGCAATCTATGAAGACCACACATGGCCAGGGAAGATAGGTCGATGCTTCACTCATGTGACACAAAAGTATTAAGGAATTAAAATTAAAAGTCCATAGTTTCTCTTCTTAAAATGTTGTTTTTTTTTATGATTTTTTATATAGTATTGCATTATTTTATTGTTCCACAAATAAGTTGGGAAAACTGGATTATTGCTTGATTCTCATGACAAAGAAACATCTATTAGGATATTTAGAAAATAAAGTGTTAGTTGAGATCAACTTGATAGAATTTGTCTTTAGGTAAAGTGTGTTTTTTTTAGTGAGTTTCCTTGATATTTGTTATTATGCATTTGTAATTATATAATCCGATGGTCACAATGTGTTCTAAACATAAAGTGATTCAACAGTTCATACTTTCCTAAATATTAATGGCTATATTGATATGTGGCTTAGTACCTGATTCTTCCGTCATCTCTATTTAAAGATCATTGATGGTAATTTGTTGATGATTCATTGTGACAAAATCATTTGTAAAACTATTTTCTTTTGCATTAATAGATTCCCTCTAGTCACCACATTGGTTGTGGTCATGGATTGTTTCCCTAGTTGATACTTTTAACGTCAAAATACACTCGTGTATTAATATTTGATTTATTCATGTGAGTTTATTCTTAATGTGTTCAACCTATGTGGAAATGAACTATTTGTCGAACATGATATCAAAACTAGTATGAATACTTGCTCCCATTGTTGATCCACATCATGAACATGTGTCATTGCATGTGTCAAAATATTCGTGGGTTGTATTATTGTTGTGATTCCTGGGCTTAGTGGGCTAATCAATTGAAATACGAACATCAACACAAATTTATATTGATGATCAATATGACTATAACAAGACAATATCTAGAAAAACAATAAATAACAAGGAACTGCAACTCCATATTAGTGCTAAAACAAAAAATAACAAACATTAAATCCAAATCTCAATTTCAATGGTGAACCAAAAATAACAAACATGAAATCCAAATCTCAAAGGGAAAGAGTCATAAAATTAGAAAAGAGGAAGACATGATAATTTTCTCCTAATAAAAGTGGACACTCGGGTGGCCACTTGGATTGGAGCTTTGTCAATCCAAATATTAATATTCTCATCCATTCAATTTTCATGCTTGAAATTTACAAAAAAAATGGCTAACATTATTGCAACAAATCTCCCATGTAAAAGTCAATGTAAATGGCCTCTATTTAAATTGCAAATTGAGAGAGTTAATAATTGTACAAGCCAAAAGAAATTTTCTCAAAATCTATCTCCAATAAATCCATTTAAATTGGAAAGAGGCAACATGACTAGGAGAATTGTTTTAGGATTTTTAATCACACCAATGAAAATTCCCTCCACTCTTAAGATTATAAACTAGGAAATCCAATAATTAACCAAAATAAAATCCAAAATTCTATTCAAAAATTTTATCATCCAAAATTTTATTCAAATATAATTTAAGTATTTGAAATATTTATTATTAGATTGAACAAGAACCTCAAGGTGGGAATTCCCATGCACCTTGATAATTGAAATTTTGTAAATAGATATGTTGGTATTAAAGGGATTTGAGCTGGTAGAGGAGGCCAATTCCTAGATATTCAAATATGGATTATTGATTAATTTATATTAATCTTCATGTCATGTCTGTCTAGTAGAGAGATTGACCCAAAGAATGAGGTGAAATAGAGAATTGTGTTTTTGGACATCCGGTTGGCTATCAAATCCCATGTTGTGAAAACAATATTTGGTTGAATCCATAATTAAAAAATAAGATTGTAATCATTTGATTCAAATTATTTCTAGGATTATTGAATATCATGCTTAGATTTCCTTGTCAAAATCAAGAAAAATGAATTTCTAGAATACCAAATATCTATCGAAATGGTAAATATGCATGTTTATACATTAACATATAAGGGTATTGAAGATCGCTAGTACAAAACTCATACGTTTGGGTGTTGTGTTAGGCATATTATAAATGGTATCTAATTGTATTGGGGATGATACAATGAGGACGGATAGATTTTCACATTAATCACCTAACAATAGCGTAATAATATGGAATTTCAAATCCAATTGTGTATATCCCAACCTACATAATTGTTTACTACTTGACAATCATGTGCTTATTCATCACCTCAATTTATGGAGACTCTAATAACCCAAGGACGAGCCCCAATTATATCTATGTATTGTAAACATGTTTTGTAGGCTAGTGAGTCGAGCAATTGTAAGCTGGTAATCTTATGTGCAAGTAGGTCAGACAGCCTAGGTGTTAAAGGCCAGGAGCCTATTTTGTACATGTAATCATGCACTTTTTTAATATAAAAACAGCGTTGCGTGTAGACCAACCACAAAGAAAGAGTGATGGGGGACTAAGCTTCCACAAGGTGGGGCAAGGGAGGGGGCTAAGTATTTGGGCCTAGGGGCTAAGCTTGGGGGATTACCTCTAGAGGAATAATATTTCAATATTATTTCTTGAAAACTAAGGTGGACATAATATGTTTTGTTATCCCAAGTTCTTGGTAGCTGGGGCAATAGGCTAAATGGATCACATGCAGCTCCAAGAAGAAAAGTGTGAACCTGGGCTCATGCGGTTAAAAGATGAAGCATCAGTTGTGTTGTGGGTGGATTTGCCATTCTCGACTCACTGTCTAACCGTGAATAACGAGCATCCATAACAAATCTTTGGAACCAGTAACCCATGAGTCAAATCGTGCTGGTAGGTCGCTCGTCATTCAACCATCCTCTGCTTGAATTCATGATTCCATTCTTCCATCCTCTACCTGAACTCGTTTTCCTTGGACATCGACCTGTGGTCACCTACGCACAATATGCATGGTTCATAAAATTGCTCATCGAAAGGGGGTTCGCTTTCCAATTCTCGATTTTTCGTCTCGCCTCTACGTCTGCCCTCTGCATAACCTCGCACATCTGAGAAACCCATTGGGGAGGGAAAAGCCTACCTCTGTGTTCTATGAACCCAACCTATCTGCTCTTGTAGAGCCGAGTTCATGCCTTAACTGTTTGGGGTTGTTGCCTTGTGTTCGCCTGAGCCATGTTATGTCTTAGCATTAGGCTGTTGCCATTTTCAGTGTCCATAATTGTTTCATGTTGTTGCTGTCATACGTATGCTAGCCGAATGTTGTTGCAGTATTTCTTAGGATGTGAATTGAAGAAGCAGGTTGTCAGGCCTGTGATCAGCTCTCCTAGGTGAGAGAGTCTGCTAGGAAGTGAGTTCTCCTAGAAAGAAGTCCCATAGCAGGGACAGTACTCTGAGAATTTTGGTCCAACCTGTTATTGAATCCCAAGGTAAGGGAGGTGTACTGGCCGATGGAATTGTAGTAGTGAAGGTGTGCTCTCCTGGGGTGGAGAAGGTGTGTGGGAAATGAGGGTCTGTGAGTTGTGGGCATAAGTGGCTCCTGGGATAAAAGATCCTTTGTGTTGTTTTGTGCAACTTCCTTGTTGTCCTTGCCAAGCCTAGAATTCCATTTCCTGGTGGAGTTTAGTCCCAAATCATGGGTGACCTACTACTGGGAGTGATGAGAAGCATGGTCTAAGGCTGAGAGGTTCGTGGAAGGTTTGCACGCAGTTGGTGGATTTACTCCAAATAAAAGATAAGTATCATTGTTGTTCTTAATTATGTATTTTATTTATATTTTGTGATTCTTGTATGTTTTCATGTATTCCGTTGTAGGTATGAATTGTTGTTAATTCTATTTAAGTCTATATGATAAAAGTAACTCTATGTTAAATGTGTTAAATTCATTATTATCCATATATATTATATAAGCTGTAAGTTCCGCGTGGTAGCATTACTCGGTCTCCGTGTTCGCCGAGGAGGTTACAATATGGTATCAGAGCATGGCTACAACAATGATCCTGGATGGGACATGTTAGTGGAAGTTTAAGCAAGAGTTTCGAAAGGAGGATTTGTCTAAATGGACAAAACTCAAGTTCTGACCCAAGGTTTTAACATGGATCCTAGATGGGTTGGGTAAGTGGTCACTGGACCTAAGGTTTCAAGAGAAAATTGTGTTTGGAGGACCAATTTTGAACCTTAGAAAATTACTGAGTTCCAAGAAGTTACCTTGGATGTGTTACGAAGATCAAGAGGAGTAGCGGTGTCGTAAAACCATGAAAGAAGTGGTATTGGGCCATAGAGTAATGTGGACCTTAGGATTTGTTCGAGAGAAGGAGAATCCTACATGACCATCAGATATGGTAACGTTGTGAGGCATTTAGCCGTGAATTCCTTTGGAAATCCACAAAGTAATAGAGTTTTTTCTACATCGTAGGATCTGTTCAGAAGGAAGGGAAATCCCTTACGACTGTCAGATATGGGGAAGGTGCAGATGAGTTAACCTAGAATCCCTTTAGATTTCATGACTTTAGTGAAGTCTGATGCAAAAAAAAAGAGAAGGGTCGAAGCCTGAAGCTTCGAATTCCCAGGAGAGATCTACACCGTAGATCTGGGGAGAAACCTGACTATTAGATCTCACGACAGATCGTAACTTCATAGTTTGACTATCGGGAGAAGTGGGATGTGTTGATGCACAAACTTTCGAAGTCTGAAGTTCTGAAGTGAAAGGGTAGAAATGGCGGGGCCGGATGACCTCGCTAGGGGTGACGTGGAACTTTCTAGGCATACCATGTGCCACCACCTGCATTGGTGAAAATTGTACTAGGTGGTCCTGGAGGGTAGAGAAGTCTGAAAGTTCAGAATTCTGGAGATTGGAAGGAAGCAAGCGTGAAAGATTTTGGAAACCAAAGTTCGGAAGCTTCGGAGTAGCGTGGCATGATGATGTCACTCGGATTGATGTGGACACATGGGTTGTGTGCCACATGTCAATGGGTTTCAAACCAATGCAATATTGAAATTGCATTTGGAACGTGACGCGTGTCACCCATCTAAATGGGCCACATGTCATCCGTATGAGGATGGTTAGTGGGACCCAAGGTTACTTAACGAATTTAAAGGTTAGAGGACCCACAGTGGTGTTGATCACGATACATCAAGATCAACAGCCAGAATGAATTGTGTGGACCCAAGTTGTATGGGAGTTAATTATCCAACGCGGTCCCACAATCCAAACCACGACTTCACCGAGGGGTTACTTGTCAACGTCAGAAGAATTGCGGGATGAAAGGTGGGTTTCTCCAAACCACCATTGGATGCCCTCGCAATTGGAAAACATTAAGTGATGTGATGTAATGACGTCACCAAAGGTGATTGGGAATGTTCAAAGATTAACGGTTTGGGATGCGCGGATGTGAAATCCTTTGAAGTCTCAAAGCTTCGAAGTTTCGAAACTCAGACACCTAAAGTTCCATAATGAGTGTTAGCCATTGGATGCTGAGTAGACATGGATGGTTGATCCACCCTACTTCGTGAGTTCAGTAATCTGAACTCGGAGAGATTTTTGTGTGGTGCTTCGAAATCTTTCGAAGCCAAACGCCCGAGTAAGCGCTTACTGATCTAGCGCTTGGTCATGACCCATGGTCGCATGGGTTGGGGACTGAGAGAAAGGGGCTAGTACTCAAAAATGAATACACAACAGAGAAGAGCTCAGAAAGAAAATGAAATCTGAACGTTTTCTTAAATAAGATTGGTTTGAATGCGTAAACTGGTGAAGTATTGAATAAGTTTTAATTGTTTCTCTTCTTTGAGTTTTAAAGTGCAAGCAGTGCACATTTTCTGCAAGGAGTGAGTTGACAGAGGTAAGTTAACCTTAGAGAATATCAGGAGAGATACCATTGAACCTTCATCAATGGAAGTGCAAGGAGTGCACATGAAGAACTCTGTGTTGAGTTCAAAGAGAGATAAAGTCACTCAGAACTCTGTAGGGCTCTGCCAGGTGGGCATCGAGCGAGTGAAAGTGTGCATAGAGACAAGTCTTTGTCAAGTTCAAGAAGAAGAGTATCGTAGGAAGATACTCATAGAGCTATTGAACACTCTATAGAAAATGTTCAACAAGGTTTTCTTTGAGTAGAAGGTTGCCAGGAGGGCACGAAGTTTTCCTTTGAAAGGAAACAAAAGGGATGAGACCCTTAGGAGAGTGAGTAAATAAAAAATATTAGAAGAGATAACACAAGGAGTGTGTGGGAGACAAAATCATTCTAAGTCCTAAAGATCAGAAGAGGTAACGCTTGCGAGAGAGAAGATGAGATCCAAGAGGCAGACTCATGGGAGAAAGGTCAAAGGCCGAAGCCTTTGAACATTGATAAAATCTTCCAAGGTGGAGGAAGTCAAAAGATCAGGAGGAGGAGCGACAATAGCTGTCAGATCAGTTGTGGGGAGGAGCCTGGACTGTTAGATCAATGTCCATTAGAACAAAGGAAGAAAAGAGGAGAGGAACAGATCCCATTCGTTAGGTTTGAGCGTGAAGGACCAGCAACCATTGGATCGAGAGGTAACTGCAGGAGACTTAACCCTTATGTACATAGGAGAAGTGGACTTGTCAATGTACTAAATTCTTGAATTGATTTGGGACCATCCATCGTCAAGGAGGACAGGTGGCATAATATCCACAACTTCGGAAGTTTGTGGACAAGGAGGAGGAGAAACAATTGAAGTAAATCTTGGTTATTGATCTGAAAGTGGATGTGTGGTGCCAGATATGAAACTATGGGTACAAAGCACTCAAGAGGAAAGTAGAGGATGAAATCACTAAAGTTCTAAAGGAGATCTTGATCATTGATCGAGGAGGAGGTCGAAGGACCATTGATCTGGTCTTGGTAGGAAAGAGACGAAGTCCTGAAAAGAATCAGGGTCGTTGATTTGGAGAGGATGAGTGGTAGAATATCTGTCACTCTGGAGATTTGTGTGTGTGGAGACGTGATAACTCCTGAAGGCCGAAGAGCCAGAGTTCATAAGACCCATTTGATTTTTGAGAACATGTGTCAATAGATCTTCCACTCTGGAATATTGTCATATGAGGAAAATAATATAGTTGAGAGTTGAAACTCCCGACGGACGGAGAGACGGAATCAACCATAGTCGTTGATTTGGAAGAGAGCTACGTGTCAACAGATGTGTAGATCTAGGATCATGTGTGGAAGGAGGAAATAAGGTAGAAAAGTGAGGTTAGATAGTAGTCGTTTGTCATGGATCATCGCCAAGGGATTGGAGGTCGACGGGCGAGATGGATTGCGTGGCCAAAACTTGCTCGGATGTTAAAAATCTGAGATCGGGCCGCAATTTATACCATGGTTTTAACAAAGTGATGTGTGGAAACTAGAGGTGAATTGAGGAGAGAAAAGAGGGTTGGCCTAAAACCACTCTTTCCCACGCCCTCAATCACAGTTTTCCATCAGTTCATAGTCGAGGGTCATATGAAGGAAAGGGATAATGAAAAAGGGGCTAGCACCTGAAACTTGGAGTTTTGGAAGAACACAAGAATAGCCCATGGGTCTGACAGGACCTGTGCCTAAAGGAGAAAAGGTGGCCTGTGTATAATTTTTTTGGGTTCAATCACGAGCCCAAAGAGTCAGTTTCGACTCAGAATATTGAAATATCCTCTGACCGAGAGGTCAGCAGACCCCGTTGAGGTAGGGGCACTGCGCCGAAAGTGCTCAAGGCAGAAATAGTCATGCACAATCATCACAGTGAGAGAATAGGTAGATTCAGGAATCTGGGAAGAATTGAAGACTTCTAGGATCAAAAAAGAAAATTTTCACATGGGAAAGAAGTTGCTGCATTTTCGGTGGAAATAAGTATGTTACGACTTGTTGAGTCGGCTAGAGGAAAGAATGCTTGCATGTTTGTAAGTGTTGTTGGTGATGTTGTTGCATAAGGAGGGAAGCAACAAAGAGTTGAAGTGATGGTTATAATTTTGATAAAATAATCATGAAATCTTCTACTACCATTAGACTTTTAGGTAGTATAAAAATTTATTAATGGAAATCATGCAGGTATGAGTTTTTATTACTCTTTTTGCATAATTGCTGAAAGGAAATTTAGGTAAGAATTTCTTCATCGAGAATTATTATATAAAATCACATGATTATATTATTGAATGCATACCACTGGATGTGGTAAAGCCTGGAGGTCTGTATTAATTCAAATCTTTTAGCTTTTGAACGCACACACTGACATAGTAGAATGTCATATTAATTTGGTTATGGGGTAATAACCAACGAATTAAAAGATAAGAACTTGTTATAGGAATGAATTCCAGTAAGCTAGTCATGTATGAGACTAGGACATGGTTGAATATGTTTTGTAAGTACATGCATATATATTATTACATGGAAATAATTGTTAGTAACAACTGAAATGTTGTTAACTCATGAAGTTGAGGACATTTCAAGGAGGTGTTAGACATTGCAACAGGAAAGTTGCAAGTCAAGTAGTCACATGAGCATTGACTACAGAAAATTTTCTTGTTCAGAAGAAGAAATAATGAACTTACTGTTATTAATTATGAACATGCATGTGCATAGAATGACAAGTCATTCTAATTTATTAAATTGTTGGGTAATTGTGATTGAATTGCTAGGTTCAGGAAATTCTAAGATCACTGCATAATATTTTATACATATTGCAATTGAATTATTATGTACAACAAATACTGACAATTTGTTGGTTGTATGCAAGATGAAGCATTACAAGAAAAATGGTATGTAGTTTGGTTCCTGTGGAAAACCACAAGGATGGCTGCATTCATAATATGGAAACAACCAAGATGAATTATGAAATAGAATTTCATGTTTTGGGGAAAAAGTTGAATTCCCTTTTGAACTAATTGGAGTTCCTAAATGAATTATTTTATGTTTTCTCATGATAACTACATGTGGGTGATGCAGATGAGATGATGTTGATAAAAGTTAGAATGTTGACTACAAAGAGTATCTCGGGGAAGATGTCAATTGGAGACCTCTGAGGGAAGTTGGAACTCCTCAAGCCATGGTTCTCTAAGACTTTTGGTACGACCTGTTGTTGAAGCCCAAGGAAAGGGAGGTGTAACAGTCAATGGTCTATGTGACAGTGAAGGTGCACACTCTTGGGGTGGGCAGACATGTGCTGAAGAGAGACCGTTGGTTGGAATGGGACTCGGGTTTGGTACCTTGGCCTAGACCATGTTGATATGGAAGTCTTCTCAATCAAAATATAAGTATCAATTCTCTATTCATTGTATGATATGTATCTTGTAATTCATATACAAGTTATAATGTTATTAGAATTTCCTGTATATATATTGCATGTATGTTCTAATATTGCTTTTGAATGAATAGGTGTACGAGAAGAGTGTTTATGTCTGTGGAGTCATAGCACTGCTGAGAGTTTATCAATGGATGGAACATCGTGGATCTAAAACAATTCAGTGCTCTTAATGAGGTTTAATTGAAGCATGTAACAAGGAACAATAATTTGAATGCTTCCTGAAGAAACTCTATGGAATAGAGCAATTGATTTTCAACTACAGTATGGATACCAGAATTGGTGCTTGAAAGTAAAGCTAGATAATGGGCTTCCAATAGCTAAAGATTGGAGATTTTGAAGAATTTTTGAATTATGTATGTGTAAGTAAGTTGCACTGAGGATAGTGCAAAAATAAGGATAGGGGATTGTAATACCCCAAGGACACTCCCCAATTATATCTGTATATTGTAAACATGTTTTATAGGCTGGTGAGCCGAGCAATTGTAAGTTGGTAAGCTTATGTGCAAGTAGGTCGGAGAGCTTATGTGTTAAAGGCCAGGAGCATGTTTTGTACATGTAATTATGCACTTTGTTAATATAAAAACATCTCTACATGTAGACTGACCACGAAGAAAGAGTGATGGGGTACTAAGCTTCCACGAGGTTGGCCAAGGGAGGGGGATAAGTATTTGGGCTTAGGGGATAATCTTGGGGGATTACCTGTAGAGGAACAATATTTTAATATTATTTCCTCAAAACTAAGGTGGACATAATATGTTTTGTTATCCTAAGTTCCTGGTAGCTAGGGAGGTAGGCTAAATGGAGATCATGCAGCTCCAGGAAGACAACTGTTGACCTGGGCTCATGCAGTTAAAAGATGAAGCATCAGTTGTGTTGTGGGTGGGATTTCCATTCTCGACCCACTGTCTAACCGTGAACAGGGAGAATCCATCATGGATCTCTGGAACCAATAACTCGTAAGTCAAATCATGTTGTTTGTTCACTAGTCATTCAGCGATCCTCCGGGTGAGTTCATGATTCCATTATTCCATCCTCCACCTGAAATTGTTGGCCTCAGACATCGACCTCTGGTTACCTATGCACAGTATGCATGGTTGAGCAAACCTCTCACAGGAAGGGGGTTTGCATACCAATTCCTGATTCGTCGTCTGGCCTCTGCGTCTGGCCTCTACATAACCTCACACATATGAGAAACCCATCGTGGAGGGAAAAGTCGACCTATGTGTCTTATGAACCTATCTTATCTGCTCTTGCAAAGTTGAGTTAGTGCATTAACCGTTTGGGGTTGTTGCCTTGTGTTCGCCTAAGCCGTGCCATGTATTAGTGTTACGTTGTTGTCATTTTCGGTGTCCATAATTGTTTCTTGTTGCTGCTATCACCACTATACTAGTTGAATGCTATTGCAGTATTTCTTAAGAGATGAATTGAAGAAGCAATTTGTCAGGCCTGTGAGCAGCTCTCCCAAGTGAGAGAGTCTACTGGGAAGTGAGTTCTCCTAGAAGGGATTCTTGTAGCAGCTACAATACTTTGAGACTTCTGGTTCAGCCTGTTGTTAAAGACCAAGGTAAGGGAGGTGTACTCTGCTGGGGTGGAGCAGGCATGTGGGGAATTAGGGTATGTGAGTTGTGGGCATAAGTGGATCCTGGGATAAAAGATCCTTCTTGTTGTTTTGTGCAACTTCCTTTTTGTCCTTGCAAAGCTTAGAATTCCCTTGCCCGGTGGAGTTTTGTCCCAACTCGGGGGTGACCTACTACTGATAATGATGAGCAACACGGTCTAAGGCTAGGAGGTTCATGGAAGTTCTGCACACAGTTGGTGTATTTACTCCAGATAAAAGATAAATATCATTGTTGTGATTAATTATGTATTTTATGCATGTTTTATGATGCTTGAATGTTTTCATGTATTCCATTGCATGTATGAATTTCTGTTAATTCTATTTAAGTCTGTATGATGGCAGTAACTCTATGTTAAATGTGTTAAATTCATTATTATGCATATATATTATATAAGCTGTAAGTTCCATGTGGTAGCATTACCCGGTCTCCGTGTTCATCGGAGATGTTACAGAGACATTCACATATTACTTCCTACATATATTGTGTCCCATAATTGGAATATGAGATAGCAAAGAGATTATATCGAGATGATTGATTTTCAACGCTAGAGTAGTAGACATCAAATCGATAATTATTAATTTAATGCAATTGTAGGGGTATTTATAAGATCTATTTATTTTTTATGAGTATCGAAACCCAATCAGTCTATGACGAATAACACAAGCAGTATGATGGTGAAAGCATATGTTACAAATAACACAAGAAAAAAATAGATCTCTAAAAACATTATTTCATTTGATTGGTGATAGAGGAGTTTATTAATATTGTTGCAAACCAATCAAGGAAAATCTATTACTATATTGTTTGTTTATTGATAGGGAATAATAATGTCATCTCAGGAGTTAAATTTTCCAATAATCCAACACTACTGGATGTTTTTTCTTGTAACCATAATATTGATGTAAAGTCAAACATTTCACATGCAATATTTCTCTAATTGAAATTTCAATCTTTGTCTAAACTTCACTAATTCAGGCTTCACAATCTAAAAGTAACAACAAGTCAATAGATCTAAAAGTATCCCCTAGAAATAAAACTTTGTTTAATGGAATCCCAAAATTTAAGGTACCATGTTTTCATACTTTTCCTTACAAAATCAAATCTCACCCAAAATTTTGAATTATATCAAAGGTCCTCTGAGTTGATATACATACGAACTTCCAAAATTGAATTGTAATGATCAACTAATGTCTATTCCTTTCCTATTTTTAATCATAAAAACATTTTGAAAAGGACCAACAATATTTACATTCTCATGCAATCACGTTTGCATAGAAATAGGGTGAGTTCACGATGTTGGTGGATGCAAAAGTGGCAACGGGGTCACCCGGAATGCATGTGCATTTCTAGGAACATGTAGGGGTTCCTAATGTCATAGGTTTGAAAAATCCCAAACATTCACTCAGTGAGCCACATGTACATGTTCCTGGGAATTCATGCATATTCTCAGGAATACATGCTAGTTCTCAAGAATGCTTGTGCGTTCCTGAGAAACATGTGTTTAAGAATGCGTGTGTGTTCCTAAAAAAAAAATTGAAAATAACACGCATTATTTAGGGACACACATGTGTTCTTAAAGAACACATGATATTAAGAATAGGAGCACACACACATTCATGTTAACATGGAATTTCTCTCTCTCTCTCTCTCTCTCTCTCTCTCTCTCTCTCTCTCTCTCTCTCT
>JZKD02S1909529.1:765610-794234 GCA_000966675.3 Picea glauca
TAGGAACACATGTACATTATTTAGGAACACATATGTGCTCTAGGAATGCATGGAAATTCCTAAATCACTTTCGTTATTGGAATTTCAAATTGTTTTTGGCGGGAGTGAAAACCCTAGCGTACATATTTGTTGAGTTGGTTTCCTCATATTTAGGTTTGAGATGAAAAACCTAGTGGTTTGGTATACAAATACATGAAAACCTCCATTTTTATGAATACCTCTCTATATCTATGTTTTCGATGTTAGTTTTCTATAGTATACACAAATTTGTTATTGATGAAACTATAGATATAGAGAGAGTCGACTATGCACATTCCAAATATATATTCTTTTTTAAAAATAATTAATGTTTACTATTTTGAATATTTTTTTTCTTGACATATATCAAAATAGTAAAATGCATAACTCTTTTATATTTTCTATAATGTTTTGTCAGCTTAATCATTTCTAAGATGAGTTATATGTTGCACTAGAAGAGACTTATATCTATGATCTAAAAATAAATGAATTATTTTGATCATGTTCAGACCCTCATAGCTTGGATGAACAAAAGGTGTTGTAATTTCAAGGATATGTTTACTTTCATAATTATACACACACGCGCGTGCACACACACACACACACACACACACACACCACACTGGAACAATGGGTTGTCTACAATTATACATGTTTTTGGAATGGAATTTCATCATTAAGGTACTAAACACCTACCCTAAATAACACACCATTGTTAGAAAAAACAAATTTCACATCTACTTATTCACAATATCTATGAATAAAAGTTGTATATTTGGAAATCTGATTTAATTTCCTAAGTTTAATCGTTTTGCACCATATTCAAATTCTTTGTAAAAGTACCTTGAATAATCCCTTGAAGTTAACAGATTGTTTTTTTTCCATGTTTGCATTGCCAATAACACATCATGAGAGACCATCATTACCTTGCACTTACCCACCAACCACATGCCACATGGATGTATCCCAATATAGAAAATCTCAATACCCATATTTCTCTAGGTTTTATCTCTTGGTACCATGCAACATTTCCATTAAAGAGGAGACATATCTTGAATTTAACTTTTTCTTTATGAAGATATTTTTTATTATGGAAACGTCATATGTTGCTAATCAATTAGGTTAAAAATATATCTATGAAAACATTATTGCATTTGATAGGTGGTAGAGGAGTTGATTAGTACTATTGCACACCAAATATGGAAAATTGATTTATATATTCCCTTTCCAATAGGGAGTAATAATGTCCTCCCAAGTGTTGATTATCGATTCAATTTCTATTAGTATTCATGCCATGCATGCCTAGTATATAGATTGACCCCAATAATTAAGTGAGAGAGAGCATTATATTTTTGGACATCCAGTTGGCCATGAAATATCACGCTGTGAATTTTTTTTTGGTTGAAGGCTTAATTTAAAAATAAGATTGTAATTGTTTTCTTAAAATTGTTTCTAGGATTACTTAATCTTAGGTTTATATTTCCTAGTCAAACTCAAGAAAAATGGATTTCTAGATTATAAAATATCTATCGAAATGATAAATATGAATGTTTATCCATTGACATATAAGGGTATTGAAGATGGCTAATAGAAGATTCATATGTTTGGGTGCTATGTTAGGAATATTATAAATGATATCTAATTGTATTGGGGTTAATACATTGAGGATGGATGGATTTTCACATTACCAATAGGGTAATAATATGGAATTTTAAATCCAATAGTGTATATCCCAACCTACACAATGTTTACTACTTTACAATTGGCTTCTTATCGATCACCCTAATTGATGGAGACATTCACCTATTACTTTCAACATATATTGATTCCAAAAATTGACATATGAGATAGAAAAATTACTATATTGAGATGATTTATTTTCACCACTAGAATAGTAGACATTAGAGTGGTCATTGTTCATTTAATGTAATTTTAGGGGTATCTCTAAGATCTATTTTTGTTTGATGAATCTCGAAACCAATTTACTCTATGACAAATAATAGTAGCAATATGATGGTGAAATCATATGCTAACAATAACGAAAGCTAAAAATAGATCTCTAAAAACATTATTTCTTTTGATTGGTAATAAAGGAGTTGATTAATATTGTTGCAAACCAATCAAGGAAAATCGATTATTATATTCTCTTTTTCCTGACAAGGAATAATATTGTCATCTCAAGAGTTGAATTTTCTGTAGTCCAACAATACTAGTTTTTCTACAACTGAATGCTTAAATAAAAAGAGTGAAGGGATCTTTAACTGGATAGTTGATTAATACTTGTTAATTTTTTGCAAATGGGGTAGCAAGCTAAGTGGGATTGATTGTAAGTAAATCTCCACATTTAATCACACTTGAGCCAGAGGTGTCATGGGATGGGTGACCACCTAGGAATTTCTAGTTACCAGGTGCAAGTCTCAAAAGTGATGATTGATGCTATGCAGGTCATTTCATTGGTTTCAATCACACTTCTTCACCCCTCTGAGCATCACTCGATGTAATGAGTGCTAAGTGGACTATTGAAATCATGAGGATTTGATGTAGGAGCATCACTCTACCTCATCACATGCCAGTTTATTAGCATGAGTGGTACACATTCAAGGAAGGGAGAGGCGTCGCCCTCTCATTTTTCCTTCGAGAATCTGAAGCATGATCAAGGAAATTAATGTTGACAAGTTGGAAGAGACAAAGTTGTGCCTTCTCACAAGCTAGAGATAAGGTCACCATCAAGTGGTTGATGGTAGGAGGGATCTGCATCCGATTCAGACCAAATTTCCATCATTGTAATCTTCCCATTAGACAAGTGTTTTGAATGGTGATTAGACACCACTAGCTTAGCTTGGAGGGAAGCTTGTTGAGCCCCTCTTGTATACAATCTGGTATTTTTTCTAGTAGAGGATGCATAGGATATAGGGAGAGGAACATAGAGAGATGAGACTCAGTCATAGTCCGAACTTGTATATTGTAATGGACATTCCACCATTAATAGAAAATAACATTTTTCCTGTTTGCCAATTTTTGTGTAATGGATGTTTTGTTGTGAACATCATTCCTATGTATTTGAGTTGTAGATGTATGTTAGAAATCATCTACAGGGATAGAGATATAACCTACTATCTGTGAGTGTGTTGAATTAAGTTTGGTTCTCTAGGATAAGTTAAAGGAGTGTGCGACAGAGGGTAGAAAATCTATGATCCGACGCAAGGAGTGCGAGTCTGAACTCATTTGAGTCAGAAGAGAAGTTGCTAGGAGGTCACACCGGGATAATTCATAGATTCAAAGGGAAATTTAAAGGTGGTTGGTTACCTTGGAAAGAAAGACTGTGTAGGAGGAAGCATAACACAGATTTACAGAATAATCTATAACACTCTTCCAGGAGGGAATAGAGCAAGTATCAGAGCGTACAAGAGAAACACATTCTAAAGTGTTGGAATCCTTAAGAGAATCCTAGGGTTGCTGAAAAATTTGAGGAATGAAGGATTTGAAAGAGTGCATCGACAAAGGAAAGGATATGCCTTAAGACTTGTGAAAGGGCTTAGGGAGAAGCCATCAAAAATATTAGCCAAGCACAAGGAGTGCGCCAAGGATATTGTAAGCTCATATTACAAGCTCAAGAGGAAGGGTGTTGTTTTGTTAGGAGGGAACAAGAAATTACACTAAAGGACGTATATGAACGAAGAACCTTGAAGGTTTCAAGCCGAGAAAATTCAAAGAAGGAATTGCACATAACTCTGCAAGGAGTGCAGAAGAAGTTTGAGAATAGTCTAAGTCTCGAAACAAAAATTGTGCTAAGTGTGCAAGGAGGTTGAGGACTTGCCGAAGTCCTGAAGACCATGAAATCATCCATCGTCGGGAGGAGACAGGTGGAAAAAGATAGAGAGATCTGAGAGTTGGAGATCAGGGAGGTTTTCCAAGAGAAAACAAAGATCTTCACGAAGTCGCGAAGACCGGTATGAATCCAGACCGTTGGATTTGGAGGGTATGCATGAAAGTGATCTGCCAATTCGCAGTAAGGGCACTCCAAAAATATATCGGAGGAGGATAGTGAGAGACTCCCGAAGGTTGGAGTCCGAAGAGGTCGCAGACCTCGATCGGAAGGAGGCATGAGGACTGTTGATCCTCGCGTGTTTGAGTCTACCTATTTCGAGCTCAGGAACATAAGGGTTGTCTATCGTGGAAAGAGTCAAAGCCCAAAGAACTTCATGTGGTTGAGCCCCAGTACATAGCCCGAGGTCATGTGATACAAATGGTCTGGCACAGAGAGCGAGCGTCGCTGCCAACTTTCTTCAAAGGGCCAAGAAGAGAGCCACAAGGTTGAGAGGACCTACACATTGGGAAAAGAAGGACCTGTGACAGAGGTTGTCAGGTTCTAATAGGGAATCGAAGCGTCAATCTAACTCAGGTGTTTAAGAACGATCCTAGATCGGGGGGTAGAGAAACCCTGAAGGAAAGAAGGGGGTGGGGTCTACGCCAGGTGGTATCAGAGCCTCAAATTGTTTTTAGGAATAGGAGACAGTCTAACTCCATCAAGTAGAGTCAGAGTGCAGAATGGATTTCTGTAGGCAAGGGAGACAGAGAGTGATACTCTATAGAATTGTTGCAAGGTGTGAAACATATGGTAAACAGTCAAGTGGGATGTAGGTGAAGAAATATGTACACTGAAATTCATGAGAGTGGTCAAGGAGAAGTATGCCTACATAAAAGAAAATTGGAGATGGACAAGGACCTCAGTGAAATCAGAGCACAGATAGAGAGGCTAGAATTTAAGATGCGGCAGGAGGAAAAGGTGCACTGGAGGTACGAGTGGCCTTTGAAATGGACATCTAAGTATCCTGTTCGAAATTTGTTGGCCTGAAGGAAACAACAAGTGTTGAAGAGGTGGTTGAGATATGTCAAAAACCCCAGTGGCGAGGGAAATAGATCTGGCAGAGGTCTTGTAGGTTTCCAGGTGGGAAATATGAAGGGGTCAATTGATCTCGTAAACAGCCAGGACGACAGAGGAGACATCTCGAATTGCTAAGGGGGAAAGGAATAAAAAATGATCTTAGTTGAGAGGTCATGTCAGCAGGGGGTTCGATATATGTATAGGAGGAAAGGCCTCATTGATATGATGGTTCATGGAAAGATTCAAGTGCATGAATGAATATGATGACAAGTCAGAAACTTTCATCACAGAGGAGAAGGATCAGAGGTGTGTTTTGGTCATTGGACGAGTCGAGATATTCCTTCCAGGCAGCAGACGAGAGGCTAGCACAATAGGATAGCGAGCCAATAATGTCATCGAGGAGAAGGAGGAGATACTAAATTCTATTCCAATAGAGGAGGAGCACCCAGTTGAGTTACTCACTTAGTGAGAGATGGAGTTAAGGCATTGGAGGATTGGTTGGATAGTCCTGGACCATAAGGTGGCTGCCAGGAGATAGCCATGCCAAAGGAGACATACCAACACGAGTTGCAGCTGGAGGGAGTTGTAATGGGACCAGCCGAAGAATTGACATGAGTTAGTCTATTAGGAGAGGTAGCTGAGAAATAATTCAATAATGAGACTGCAGAATTGGATTATGCAGTAGAGTGGCTAGTCAACATCACAAGCTATGAAATCCGCATGGGAGATTAGGATGATCCACCCATAGAGAAACATGAGGAGTTGTATCCGATTAGACCGCACAAGGTGAACCAGCTGATGAAGCAGCTGGAAGAAGCTATATAGGAGATATAGAGGCTGATGTTGAGGTCAACAGAAGGAGCAGTCGACAAGAAGAAGTTGGATAGAGGAGCACCTGCATGATCAACAGGGAAGAGGAAGAAGCAACAACAGAAGAAAATAAGAGGAGCAGGAGGACAACTCCAACAAAAAGTTTGTGATCGAGGAGGATTTCAACAGAGATGGGAAGATTATGAGCAAGAGCTCGTGAATTTTCATAGTTGTGGAGCATTATGTAGGAGCATCGCTCTACCTCAGAACGTGCCAATTTATTAGCACGATTGGTGCACATTCAAGGAAGGGAGAAGATTCACCCTCTCATTTTTCCTTCGAGAATCTGAAGTGCATTCAAGGAAATTAATGATGATAGGTTGAAAGAGCCAAAATTGTGCCTTCACACAAGCTAGAGATAAGGTCTTCATTAAGTGGTTGACAGTAGGAGAGATCTGCATCCAATTTGGATCATATTTCCATCATTGTAATCTACCCATTAGATAGGCGTTTTGAATGGTGATTACACACCACTAGCTTAGCATGGAGGGAAGCTAGTCAAGCCCCTCTTGTATAAACTTTGGTATTGTTTCCAATAGATAATGCATAGGATATAGGGAGAGAAACATAGAGAGACAAGACTCAGTCATAGTCTGTACTCGTATATTGTAATGGACATTCCACCACTAATAGAAAAGAACATTTTTTCCTGTTTGCCAATTTCTGTGTAATGGATGTTTTGTTGTGAATGTCATTCCTATGTATTTGAGTTGTATATGTATGTTAGAAATCATCAGCAGGGATAGAGATATAACCTACCATCTCTGAGTGTGTTGGATTAAGTCTGGTTCTCTAGGATAAGTGCAAGGAGTGTGTGATAGAGGGTGGAAAATCTATGAGTCGACGCAAGGAGTGCGTGTTTGAACTCATTTGAGTCAGAAGAGAAGCTTCTAGGAGGGCACACCAGGATAATTCATAGATTCAGAGGGAAATGTCAAGGTGGTTGGGTACCTTGGAAAGAAATACCGTGCAGAAGGAAGAACAACACAAAGTTATTGAATACTCTGTAACACTCTGCCAGGAGGGCATAGAGAAAGTATGAGACCATACAAGAGAAACACATTCTGAAGTGTTGGAATCCTTAAGATAATCCCAGGGTTTCTGAACACTCTGAGAAAGGAAGTCTTTGCAAGAGTGCATCAACAAAGGAAAGGAGATTCCTTAAGACTTGTGAAAGGGCTCAGGGAGAAGCCATCGAAAATCTTATCCGAGTGCAAGGAGTGCGCCAAGGATACTGTAAGATCATCTTACAAGCTCAAGAGGAAGGGCGTTAAGTTTCTAGGAGGGCACGATAAATTCCATTGAAGGACGTAGAGGAACAAATAACCTTGAAGGTTTCAATCCTAGCAAAGTTGTAGAAGGAATTGCGCAGAACTCTGGAATGAGTGCAGAATAAGTTCAAGAAAATTATAATTCTCGAAATCAAAATTGTTCTAAGTGTGCAAGGAGGTTGAGGACTTGTCGAAGTCTTGAAGATAGTGAAATCATCCATCGTCGGGAGGAGACAGGTGGTAGAATATCGGGAGATCAGGGAGTTATAGCTCTGAGATGTTTGCCAAGAGAAAACAAGGATCTTCACAAAGTCAGGAAGAGTGGTTTGAATCCAAAACATTGGATCTGGAGGGGACGCGTGAAAGTGATCCACCGATTTGGAGGAAGGGCATTCCAAAATGATATCTGAGGAGGATAGTGTGAGACTCCCGAAGGCTGGAGTTCAAAGAGGTCATAGCCATCGATCAGAAGGAGGGACGATGACCGTTGATCCTCGTGCGTTTGAGTTCTCCGATTCGGAGCTCGAGAACGTAAGGGTTGGCTATCGTGGAAATAACCGAAGCTCGAAGCACTTCGTGTAGTTGAGTGTAGGGACACAGTTCGAGTTCATGTGATAGAAAGGGCCTGGCACGGAGAGTGAGTGCCACTGCCAACTTTCTTCAAAGGGCCAAGAAGAGATCTACGTGGTTGAGAGGACCCGCACTTTGGGGAAAGGACCTATCATAGAGGTTTTCGGGTTCCATCATGGAACCAAAGAGTCAATCTGACTCAGGTGTTTAAGAACGATCCTAGATCGGGAGGTCGAGCAACCCCAAAGGAGACAAGGGGTTGGGGTCTACGCTAGGATTATTGGTCAGGTACGACTAAGACTCATGGATATGGGTCATAGATTAATGACTAACTCTACATAGTTAATCCAAAAAAATGATATCTTATATGTTTCACTGCAGAAGCCCCTCCATGCTTAAATAATAAGAGTGAAGGGAGATCTAATTGGATAATTCATAATCCACAATACTTGCTAATTTTTTGTAGATGGGGTAGCAAGCTAAGTGGGCTTGATTGTGGGGAAAATTCCACAGTTAAGCGCACTTGAGCCAGAGGCTTCTAGGGATGGGTGACCACTTGGGATGTCCTTGTTCCAGGTTCAAGCCCCGTAAGTGATGATTGATGCTATGGGATTCATTTCACTCGTTTCAATCCCACTTCTTCACCCATGTGATCATCACCTGATGCAATGAGTACTGCAAAAGCCCCTCTATGCTTAAATAATAAGATTGAATGGATCTCTAGCTGTATATTTCATAAGTCGCAATACTTTCTAAGGTTTTTCAAATGGGGTAGCAATCTAAGTGGGCTTGATTGTGGGGAAAACTCCATTGTTAAGCACACTTGAGCCAGAGGCATCTTGGATGAGTGACCACCTAGGAAGTCCTAGTTACCAGGTGCAAGCTCTAGAAGTGATGAAAGTTTATCATTAATAAGACATATCATTCTCAATAGTATCAAAAAGTAATATTCTTCTATATATGTTCTTAAACATGTAGAAGAAAAGAAAAATATTTCAATAAAACGATGGTTGAAATAGTTTTCAATGGAGCATCCACTATAATGATTATCTTAATGGAAAGTTTAACAAAACAACTAAGGATTGGATGCAATGCATCAAAGCTTACTCCCCATTTTACTCAAGAGTCTAAAAAGTCTTTCAAACCTTCCAAAAACTTTAACCCCATGACTACAATATAAGTTTTTTTTTTTAATTTACTTATATTTTAAAAAATTATTTAAAAAAATTATAAACATATAACAAATACATTTTTACTTCTTATTCATAATATTGAGAAAATTATATTCTATAAAAATATTTATTAAATATGCTATTTATAAATTCAATTTTTATTTATTAATTATTTAGTCTATTTTTACATGTGTTGCAATAAATATATGTCTTGACTTTAAAGCTATGGTGTGGGATAAGGAACATTTATATCATTTATTTTATTTCACAAAAATTGTCTCTAGTGTTGAAAATATATTATAATTATTGATGGTCATAAAAATATTACCATCAATGATCTTTAAATACAGATCATGGAACAATAAGTTGTTAGGACACTAATCAATATAGCCATTAATATTTAGGAAAATATGAAGCTTGGAATAACTTTATGTTTAGAACATATTGTGACCATTGGATTATATAATTACAAATGCAAACTAATGCATATTAAAAAAACACACTTTACCTAAAAACAAATTCTACAAAATTGATCTTAACTAACTAGATTAATTGTCAAAATATTCTAATATATGTTTCTTTGTCATGATAATTGAACAACAATGCATTTTTCCTGACTTTGTGTGGCACAAGAATTTCAAGTTTAATTCTTTGATTCCTCTTTGTCATGTAAGTGAAGCATCAATCCATCTTCTATGGCCAGTGTGTGCTCATAATGGATTCAATCCATCTTTAGTGGCCTATGTGTGGCGATAATGGATTACAATATGCTTCATCAAAATATTTAATAAAAGTCATTCTGAATAGTTTTTCAAATGACAAGGCACCTATGGACCTAATCATATCAACTGTGTAATGCAATATATGTTATTCAAATGTTTAGACAATTTTATTGCTTAAGTAACACTTGATCAAAAGTAGTTTTTCTTAAACTAAATGAGGGTTTTAATTATACAAATCATTTACAATAATATGATAAATTGATATTCTATATATGTTTTTAAACATGTAGAAAAAATGAAAAAAATGCTCAATCAAATACTTAGAATATAATAAAAAAAAAAACATTAATAAATTCAATAAAGTGATGGTCGAAATAGTTCAATGGAGCATCCATTATAGTGATTATCTTAATAGATAGTTTAACACGAGAGAAATGAAATAATTAGCCACAAAAAATAGTAATAGTTTTACTAATTATTAACAAAACAACAACTAAGGATTCAATACAATGCATCAAAGCTTCCTCCCTTTTTTCTCGAAAGTATAAGAAGACTTTCACAAATTTTAAAAACATTAAACCCTTGGTTTCATTATACAATATAAATATAAATATATTAAGTAATAAATATAATATTTACCATGTGCCACCCACTCTCTAATCTCATTTTCCCCTCATTTAAATGTGTTACAATGAGTGCGTACATTCATTTTAAGAATATGGACATTGTGAATCTCCCATAAAAATTTGTATACCAACTACCCATCCCACTCCCATATGACTCATGTTCATGTCAACGAGAAGGCTCATGTTGAGATATGCGCTGTACTCATTTCATTCTTTGGAGGAATGGAAGGTACTCCGCTTCTGAAAATAGAACAAGTCATCACAGATAAAGTTCATACAATTAAAAAAAAAAGTCCAAAATAATGGTCTTCAATACATCAACGTTATTCATGGTCCAACGTTTTGGGGTATTAGTATTCCTATGATGAGAATGGTAGTTCTGACCTTTCAATCATCGTAAGCAAATTGTTCACTGTCACTGTTAGTCTATTGTGAATTGTGGACAGAGTATGATCATATTGACCAAAGGTGATTCCATTCATCTAATGTAATGAGAATGGACTGTGATCATTGACTCAAACTTCTGTTATCCATATATATATCGATAGTACCTATCGTATACTTTATCTTTGTCTCTCGATTCTATCTGCACAATCTTCCCCGAAGAAAAAACCAAAAATAAAAACACCTACAGCCTCCATAGCCTCCAGTACAGTTTGTCGTCTTCGTAAACTGCAAGGAGCATCTGATTTCTATTTGTAAACTCAACATAGGATGGCTCGATTTGCATTCCCCCTTTATACAAAGGATTTGTGGGCTTCTCGCCTGAAGTACCCATTGAGTTTCTCTTCTCCCAGAACTAATAATGGGGACAGTGATCGGCCTGGACAAGTAGGGGGACCGCAAGTTTCTTATTTGTGGCGAGATATCCAGGGCGTGAATTCTTGGAAGGGATTACTTGATCCCATGAATCCAATTTTGAAAGCTGAGATTCTCAGATACGGGGAATTTGCTCAACTTTGCTACGACGCGTTTGATGACAGAGACTATTCTGAACATTATGGAACCTGTAAGCACAGTAAGCACTCTCTTTTTCAGAAATTGGGTTTSTCTCAGTCGGGTTATCAAGTMACCAAATATATATAYGCAAATACTGGTGTTTTAGGATCCTCTTTTGGCTAYGAATCAATAGACAAAGCTGTTTGGATAGGCTTTATTGCKGTTTGCACGGATCCAAATGAGATAGASAGATTGGGACGACGTGACATAGTGATTGCCTGGCGAGGAACGAGAACAGCGCAGGAATGGATGCAAAATTTCAAAGACATATTAGTTCGASTCCCCCCTACTCTAGTTCAYGTSAATGTACAAAAAATTCCAGATCCAAATGTCCGAATAGAAAAGGGATTTCTGTCTTGTTATACTTCGGTGGATGAAGATTCTGAAAAATGCAATAGAAGCGCCAGGGATATTGTAGTGGGTGAGATAACACGGCTGGTGAAACAATACAAGGATGAGAGGTTGAGTATAGCATTGACAGGACACAGCTTGGGAGCTGCACTTGCAACGTTAAGTGCATATGATGTCAAAGAGACGACCAAGATTCACAGTAAGCAATTGCCTATACCTGTCACAGTGTTTGCCTTCGCCTCTCCCCGCGTAGGAAACGCAATATTTGCGCAACGTTTGGAGGAGATTGGCGTCAAAGTTCTGAGGATGGTAAACAAGCACGATGTGGTTCCCAATGTCCCTGGCCTTTTTATGAACGAGAACATGGGATCGGTGAGCAAACTACTCAATTGGCTTCCCTGGACATATTTTCACGTGGGCATCCAGCTTTCTCTGCACCACGATAACTCCCCTTTCTTGAAGGCCACTCGTAATCTATCCGACTTTCATAATTTAGAGGTTTATCTCCATTTACTCGATGGGTATGTTGGGGAGAACGAGCCGTTCAAATCTTCAGGTAGAGATCCAGCTCTTGTCAACAAGAGCTGCGATTTATTGATTGATAGCCTTCATATCCCATCCCGTTGGTGGCATGAAGGAAATAAAGGCCTAGTCAAAAGTGCAAATGGAAAATGGGCATGGCCTGCTAGATCTCCCAGATCTCCAGACGCATACTACGACCCGCACCAGATCTGATTAAATTGTATTCAATATTAAAATGCAAAACGTTACTATTCAAGTAAGTTTTGTAAGTGTGATATTTGCTTTTGTTTAATTATTTTCCGCAAACCAAGTATGTTAGTCGTTATGTACAAGAATTGGGCGGACATTCGATATAATTTATAGTTTTTATGGGATTTGATTTTGTAGGAAACACGGCTTTTAAGGACGGCTAGATCTCCCACACGCATACTACGATCCGCACGAGATCCGGTCAATTTGTATTCAATATTAAAATGTAAAAATCGTAAAATTAAACTTTCAGGTTCAATTTTATTTTAAGTTTTGTAAAATTATTATTATTATTATTATTATTCCTTCCTCTAAGTGTCCAAAGCATGCTTAGAAAAAAAATCAGCTGTCATGTTGAACTTTTTATAAATGTGCTGAAATTTCAGCTCATGAAGTTTTGAATAAAGTGATGAATTCTTTCCATCGAAGGTTGTAAAGAGATCAGCTGCAAATTATTTTTAAAAGAAAACCAATCCACTATAACTTTAGAATTTCTCACTAGTTGTAAATAGGTAATTCTTGAAAAGAGCTAAAAAAAAAAATACACCATAAAGCCAAAAGCTCTCCCCGGGAATTGGTCCCATGACCATAGTTCATTTTAATGTTGTAAACACCCAAAACTGGACATTTGAGAACAACACCATTTGAGAAGGACCATCTGACTCTCCAATAAAGGAGGACGAACTATTCTTGGAACCGAAATAGAAATATCTTTATCAATCTCACCCATATCTTGCAAACCCCAATTACAAACCTTAGAAAGAGACAATTGGGGACCTTCAAAAATAACAAATTTCCCAAGAGATAAAACAAGGAATTTCCTTCCAATCCCCCATCTCCTTAATCCAATCTTGAAAACAAAGAGAAAGTTGGCCATTACCCCAATCCTTTCTTAACTGAAAAAAATTTAAGACACCCCTCCAAACTTCTTTGGTAAAAGAACAATTAACCATCAAGTGATTAATTCTTTCTTCCTCATCACCATAAAGCACACATCTACTAGGGCCAACAAACCCTCTCTTTATCATGTTGTCTGAAGTTAGAACTCTATTTTCAACCTTTATTTTCGACCAAAGGCCAGGAAAACGATTTTGTCCTCAAAGGAACCTTCCATTTCCATAAGCCAACAAGGCGACCCTCACAACCATCATTAGAATCATCAATGAACTACACCTCATAAGCTTGTTTAGCATATACCTTCCCTCCTTTAACATCCCATGACTAAACAATTGAATCATCAAAATCTCACAACAAAAAACCAGAATTCTTAAGACCCAACACACAAGCATCTCGTTCTTCTCTTAACTCACCTGAGACGTCAAGTTCCTCCACAAACTTCGAATTGAAATTATTCAAACCTACCTGAAGTATTTGAAGCAGCCTTAGCCAAAAAAATTAAACCTTTTGAATGAAGCACTGAGAGAAGATTCATAGACAATTTAAAATAAGATTGAGACCCCACTAAATGATCAACTCCAATACGAATATCCCATCCATTTCTAGCATTCCAAGTAATCCAGTATGTAATAATATGGAAAGAATAAGTAAGGGCCTTCCAACAGTTAGAAATTCCTTTGAAATTATTTCTCCCATCTCTAATGCACTCCACCCAAGATTTATGCTTTAAATATTTTCTATGAATATCATCATGCCAAAGACAAGGAATCATCAAACTCCTTCATAAACTCTTAGTTGCTAAATCTCTACCAAAAGAAAAAATATTTGTAAATCCCCAACCTCCTTTCTTTTTAGGCTTAGCAATCCTATTATATTTAATCAGATGAACACCTTATTTATCCTTATTACCAGTCCATAAAAAACTAAACATCCTCCCGTGAATCTTCTCCAAAATGTCTTTAGGAATATTTTGCAAAGATAACCAGAAAAAATGAATGTTTTTCAAAACTTATTTAACCATGATAAAATGACCCCCCAACATTAACCATCTATGGCACCAATTCGAAATTTTTTTCCACCTTTTCAAGTAGCCAAATCCGATCATTGAAAGAATGACAATTTGGCTTATGAAAAAGTCCCAAATACTTAAAACCTTCTTCTATATATTTGACATCATAAGGAAAAATTTGTTTAAACTGAGGAATCCTCTTAGCAGACCTTCAAAAAATTGAGACTTTTGATTACTAAAAACCATACAAGAGGCATTGCAATATTGATCAAGATCGTATTTAAAGACTTTCCATTCATGTAAATATCCTTTCCCAAATAAGATAACATCATCCACAAAAAGCAAAATGAGTAATTCTAAAACCATTTGCTACCAAAACAGTTTCAAGCCTACCATCACGAACCAATCTCTTAAGGAGTCTATTAAGACCTTCAATAATGAGCAAGAAACCTAAAGGAGAGAGAGGAAATCATTTCCTCAATCCTCTTGAACCCTTGAAAAAACCAGAAGGACTGCTATTACCCAAAACAAATAAATTGGCCGACCTTACACATCCCATGATCCAATCTGTAGCCTCCAAACCAATCCCAATTTGGAGGAACACCAGCCTGAGAAAAATCCAATCAACTCTATCATAAGCTTTCATCATTTCCAATTTCAAAACCAAATCTTTGGATCTATTTGTCTTGATATTGTGCTTGGTTTGATTTTGGGAGGTGATTTGAATTTTACTCGAATCCTCCCAAAATCAAACCAATCTCATATCCAATTTGGACTACAATATATGGTATTCTTAATGATCTTGGTTTTATTTTGGGGGGCGATTTGAATTTTACTTGTTCTTCTTGTGAAATTTTGGGCTCCTCTATCAGGCTTGATCCTTTGTAATCCTAGTATCACTTGTGGTTGTTAATTGCATTGAAGTTTAAAAGCATCCCAACATTTTGAGTGGACACTCCACCAATCATCATGGGATCCAAATAAAGCTTATGAAATAAATATAGAAGAGTAATCATGTGAAGTAAATCTATTTATTTACTTCATAGGATAAATAACCTTGATATGTGAGCTTAACCTATCTCTCATACCAAGGTGTGAGCTCAGACATTGGTATTAAAGCCAATTGAAAGCTCATACATTGGTATTTTTTTTTTGTGTAACCATTGTTTTTATGTGTTTCTCCCATGTCCCTAATGTATGTGCTTACAAATCATGTTGATGTTGTGTAGTCTCTATTGTCATAAAATTGTAATGTCGTTGAAACAAAGTTGAAAATCATTGTATTTTTCCTTTGGAAAGGTTTAAAGAGAAAGTAGTTTATCTAAGGTTATAGAGGATAGATTCTAATCAAACTCTTTTGAGTTCTATAGAAACTTTGTTGTGAGTATATTGTGGAGAAGGAGATATGGCCAAGATTTATAATGAGAGGTGTAAGTCAATAGAGTTTTAACAGTGTGTTCCAGTGGTAGGCATTGATTATGATCATCCCATAACTCAAGGAATCATCCTTTTATGGTCCCTCTAAATTTGAAATATCTATCTTATAAGTATTTAAACAATCTGTCTTCCAATCCAAATGTTTGTTTTGACAGATGTTCAACCCATATTTCTACTTCTCCCTCTTCCTCATATGCTAATTTCTATTGTGTTAATTATCATTATGTTTGCATGATAAAACATTCCCTTCCTATAGAATAAAGCCTTAAAAAACAATTATTGCCCTTGCATGAATATACAAAGACTATTCTACTTTGGTAGGTGCAAAATTTTTCTTTATGTATACATAAATTCAATATTTACAACAAAAACTTGCTCCTCTATAATGAACTACTTGTCTCTCAACTCCTTCCTATTTCATTCTAAGAAATTCTTCTTACTGGAAATTTTACCTATGTTTCTTGAAACAACTGGTGAAAGTTTTGGTACATGTAAATAATCTTCTTGTTAAGTATATTCAACTTTGCTTAGGAATTATTCTAGTTTCTCTTCTAGAATCATTCCTAAACCTTCCGATAAAGAATGCCTATACCGGTTTTTATTCTTGACTCGATTCACTTCCTATATAGATTTGAAAGAAAGATTCAGCATGCTACAAGAAGAAAATCATGCTAGGATTTTGAGAAAGAGAAAGAAAACATCAAATCATTGCACTTTAAAAGGTGAAATTGAAAATGCGAAAATAAATGTTACAGAAAGAAAGCATGATATAAATTGAAAATTGCTAACCAATTGTCTTCTACAAATTCAGATTGTGAAGAATATACAAGGATGAAAAAATATGAATAAGATTTGGGAAAAGGTAAAGAATTGATATTTCCTCCCAATCCAAAAAAGAAGAAGTTGAAGAATTTCAAAGAAAAAATTATCTTAGTTATGAAGATATATTGAATTAGAAGAAGATATTAGGATGATCAATCCATACATCTCTTTATTCCAAGAATCCAAACAAGTATTTGTAGCTTGTGAATTCCAATTTGAAGGATTGATATCATAAAGTCTCAATGCATTTATCAATACTGGATTATCTATTTTCTTTAACTGAAATACATTTATTTCTTGTTGATATTTAGCTTTTGGATACGTGTAAGGAGAGAAAATAATCTCTTCTACAAAAAAAGGTAATCCCTTAAACAAATTTAGGTATTCCATCTCTTATCATTTTTATACAATGTGAAGACCATGGAGTAGATATTCTCATTGGGAAACATTTCTTGAGTAAGCATATACCCGTCACAAACTATGATAAGAATATAACTTTGTAGATTAATGGAAATATTTGTAACGACCCTTTTCGTTACGACTACAAGTGAAGCAAAAAGTGCAATTTGTTTTTTCAAATAGGACGCCAACCATGATTATAGCTAAAAAACAAATCTGACGGTGAGCACCACACCCGCAGTACATACAACAGACAACTATGACTCCACGTTGTGGCACAAAGGCAATTGGGTGAAACATACATAAAACAATAAGGAGAAACGACTACCCGCTCGACACCAACATGACCATGCCTACAAGCTAAGTGACAAAATCCCCATCCTGACACAACGAACTTGACGATCAATGACTAGAACCTCAAGGCATGTGAACCAAATGCGTGAAGGCATTGCAACTCAAGCACTAAAACATATTACAACGATCAACAAAACTCACATGGGAGCACAGACTCTGGCCATGATATCATTCGCCTCTATCCAATAGGGCGCACAATGATCCCCTCATCAGGGATCATTCCGTCACAAGGCTATACGTGTGACTATAACCATGGCACAAAAACATCTCTAGACCAATAACCCGTGAAAGAAATCAACACGCTAGGAGACCGAATTAGCAGTCAACACATGACGACTAACCCTAGGCACCCAATCGACAAGTCAACAATACACAAGGAAACTCATGACTAAGGCATTCATACGACACATTATATTTATTGCGCAACCAATTCTATTACAAAAACACCTCAATAGGTACGTAAAATAATTACTATCAACAATTAGCTCTTTGTAACTATTTTCCCATGCCAATATCAAAAAAGTGTTTTCCTAAGGAGGAATTTTGCTAACCTTTAACCTGAGATAAAAATAAAATTTCTATCTATTAATTAGGTCCTTTTCTAATTACTTGTTTTCTAACTGTACATAAAAATGGCAATGTCTTTTAGATAATAAAAAGATGGGACATTACACATCTAGTAAAATTGAATTCAAAGGGTTTTAAATTCAGAACTGGATATCTCAACTTTATTTTAGTTATTACTAAGTTATTAAATACTAATTAATAGTTATTATAAACTATGTACTACTTGCTACTCAATATAGATTGATAACTCATCAATCCTATCCTCTTCAATTAAAACAAATAGATTAAATAGATAGAATAGATAAAATAGATAAAATATGAAAATAGCAATAGGATACATACTCCAGCACTGTCAATGAATCAAACACAAACCAAAATGTAAGTTTGCAATCCAACAATTCAATAATTAGTTGTAGATATATCTCAGTGTTAAATTCGCCATGAAATTATCTGTCTGCATAAATAACATTATATTAATTTGTTGGGTAGTAACATTAAATTAGTTTGTTACAATATCTCTATCCTAAAACGAATTTCGTCACCCATTAACATTAGATATTCACTGTCATAACACCTATAAAAACCCACTTTCATTCGCCCCCATTACATGTTGCCATTTCCAGTACACCTACCAAAACGTTGTCATTACACCTGCCATTACACACTTCCTTTGCACCTGTCAAAACGCAACAGGTGCCACAGAAAAACGATTCCCGAACACCAGTGGAGAAGAAGCCATTACTTAGAAACTATGCAGTCCAATTTATAATGAAGATGCATTGAAAAATGCACTCACAATATAGTAAAGAGGTGTGATATCGTTGTCAAAGGAGCTGGTAAAATCAGAGTAAAGAATTATTGAAACTAAGCATAGAATGTGCACTCAAAAAAAGAAGGTCAGGTAAGTTCAAGGTCATCAGAGCAAGTAATCTAGGTGGGATATTCTTCAGGAAATTGTTGTGTCAATGAGATAATTAACAATAACAATATAGGTAGTTGTGCGTATTTTAAGACAATTACAAACCCGATTTATTTAATATAACGCTATGCATATTATCAAGGAAATAACGATAAACTATGTATCGTTGGGCATAAAACTAAGCCTATTGTTTTCTATGATTATGTTTTAACCATAGATAACCATAACACTGTTTAAAAAAAAAAAGGTGTCGTAAAAGTGAGATTTCAATACGAAAAGTTTAATCAAGGAAAAAAAATAACAATGACAGTCACTTGATAACAGGGAAATCGCAGACGCACCGGGAGAAACATTCGAAGTTAATCACTAGACAAAAATCGCAGGCAAAGGGTGAATTCACCATAAAAATTAATGTGTGTCTGAGTGGAAAATGCAGACTGTATGCACACATAATCATTCTTTGTCTGTACCAATTAAAAACACAGTAAAAATTGCTCTCAAAAAAATATAATGAAATTAGCCGGATCTCAGTCAAGGAGTGGGAGAAATGAATACAATGTTTGAAGGTTTGATCACAGTTACTAACATAAAAAGGGGAGTTGGTCATACAATCGGTTACTGTAAATCGTAGAGAAGAAGATAAACAATATGCAAAGGGTTATAAAATGCAGATCCCAAATACAACACAAAGATCAAACACAATTGTGTTATAAAACGTACAAAGTATTATCACCAGGGAGTGCATTAAACACAAAGCTCAACTATCTAGGAATATAATAAAACGCAGAGTCAAAAATTTAGGGGATAGGAATGATAAAAAAATGGCATAATTACTCAACATAAGAAGGTGCAATAAGCATCAATCAGCCATGAAAAATCAATAGGTTAGACGAATGACAACCATCCTTTGCTCATCGTCCACGCACAAAAAATCAAGGCATTAGATTCTATAGGTCATTGTGCACCAAAGTGATGACCGTCGATTCCGCTCCTGGCCGATTTCTCAGGTGTGGACTGATGAACAAGGGATGAGCACAAAGTAGAAAGCACAACTCTTCACAACAATCAACAAAACCAAAATGACCGTCACAACATTCAGGGATCGAATGCCAAGGGAATCAATTCAAGTAGCAATCTTAAGGCTATGGGGAATTTAAGTTCTCGGTTGAAATTTTAAGTCAAACATTTTATTTACCCAATTAAAAATACAGAATTGAAAGCATAAGGTATAATAAGAATCTACCATGCAGAATCAAGTAAGTGTACCGTAGCCCAAGTCGCTCTGAGTCGTTTTCCCTCATGCTCCATGCATCTCCCGCTGGCCGACCGATGAGACTTCACTGATACCTCCCAACCAATGCTAGGGGTACACTTCTTCCCCATTATCCCCCTGAGACACAAAGGGGCCATGCACACTAAACCAGAGAACAGCTAGCTCCCAACTTGCCTCGCAAGGCCGAGCTACTACTCCTCACCGAGCTGGGTATCCCAACTCCCACAAGCTAAGTCAGACAAGTATGAAATTATGTAGCATAACTTTACACATCACGGTGGATATCCATCATCCTACTCATCCCTCCTTTATAAGAGTTTCCAAGTCATTCTCTTTCCCAAAATCCTATTTAATTTATTGTTCAATAATTTAATTCATAAAAATACTCCCCCTACATGTGTTACCCATCCCCTTCATTGGACGATAAATTAATTTCATTAATTAATTAATTACTCCTATTTCCCTCACCCACCTAAAATCATTCCTAGAATCGCTCCTATGTGTCCCCATATTCCCTTACACATTTTAATGACTTAACCCCCTTACTAATTCACTAGTTGAGTTCAATTTAGGAAGTTCTTAATGGCAAGATACCTTACTAAGTTAGTCATTCTTCTTTTTCCTTATGTTTCCCTTTCGCATTATGTTTCCCCCTTTTTCCCTTAGTTTCCTAATTCTTTTAAATTTCCCTCTTTCCATTTTTATTTAAAACTCAAATTATCAAGTGTAAGAAATTACCCCATTTTCCCCTTTTTCTTTTTAATTAATAAATTTTAATTAGCATGTGTAACAAAACAATCATTTCCGTTTTAAAAATTTAAATCCCTCAATAATTTGATTTTAATAAATTAATCGAGTTTCTTACCCCCCTTTCGTCACATGTTTAATGATGATGATTATTATTTTTATATTTTTACCACAAGTATTACTTTAGACCTAGATTTTAATTTTTGAGGCTGGGCGACATTTTATTAGGGAAATTGTTTTCAAATCTTTCTTAGCATGTTATTCATTCTAAGGCCATATAGGTTTATTCTGTTATAGTTAGAAATGTGACATGCCCTTCAGAATTCACCAGGTGCTCCAAGGGTGCCACTCGTCTCTTTCCATTTTTCTTGCGCGACGTGCCCTTCAAGACGCACTATGTGCTCCAAGGGTGCAACTCGCCTCTTTCCATTTTTCTTGCATGACGTGGCCTTCAAGATGCACTACATGCTCCAAGAGTGCGACTTGCCTCTTGAATGACTTGGCAGACATAAAAAACCCTTGGATTCAATACTCTGCCAGGTGATCTTGTGGGAGACTAAGGGCCTCTAAGGAATAAGGCCCCAGCCTTATTGTGTGCCCCTTACAATCATCGTGAGTGACTGTCACAATCTTCCCTCATGACATCGTGGGTATTATCGAACTAGGTAGTCGTTAACCTATAGTTTGAGCCATGACATGAGTGCTAGTAGGTTGTTGTAGGTCTATTGTCCACACCTCTCCCTCAACCTCTCTAGTAGTTGTGCGTGACCCCTCTACTCCACATGTGAGTCTGGTCGGAAAGCTATCATCAACCTACATCATCAATGAATCATGTCATAAATAATATGCATAATCATAACATATAATCAGATGCACAAATGTCATATATACAAGAATCAATCCCCAATAGTACTCTCCCTGAATCGATCCGGAGTCCAAGGGTTTCATCAATGCCTCAACATCCTTGAGTTCCAAATCCTACACACTCAGGAGAAGCAAGTCAATAGCACCTGTCTAAGTCAATACAAAAAAATAACATACAATCACATCCATCATGCCTCATAATCATAATCAATTACCAATAGTATAATAATCCGAATCACTTGCAAGCAAGTGTCCTTAAAGAATAAGTTCTCTCAGTGTGCGCAAGAGAAGGATGTTACATACACCCCCTCTTGGTCTAAACTTAGTTTCTAAAAAAGTGTATCATAGTATCATAAGTCTCTCTATCAAACAAAATAAACTGCCGGAACATATCATATGCGTCCTCCTAGGTCATCGAGTGCGGACTATAGTTGTCCCACTAGACCTTAACCTGATATACTGTTCGATGCCACAACTGTCGAAAGCGATGATCCAGGATCAGGATCGACTCATCCATAAGCGCAACCTCATCCGACACCCACAAGGTTCTCAAGTCAAAAATATGTGTAGGATCACTAATCATCATGTATCAAACAGAGATGTGAAAGACACCATGCATACGCCTCAATAATAATGCAAGGCTAGTCATTAGGCTATGAGGTTCTCTTTTCCACAATCTCGTAGGATCCCATGAACCTAGGAGATAGTTTATCCCCTTTTACAAACTTGATCGATCTCTTATGCGGTTTCAGCCACAAAAATACTTGATCGCCACATCGTAACTACGGTCTAGATGATGCGGATCGACATAACTCTTCTATCGATCATGTGCTTCCTTGAGCCTTTGTCTTGTAGTTTGCATTTAATCTTCCATTTATTGGATTTCTTTCAGTCCCACCAGGACCCTATCCTCAATCCAATCCGAGCTCACAGGTGTCTGACACAGTTACCCATAAAGAAACTCGAAGGGTGCCATCTTAATGGTTCTTTGGTAAATGTTGTTATAAGAGAATTGTACCAGTGGCAAGAAGTCTTCCCAACGCTTTTGTGGGTCCATTTGCGTAACATGTATTCCAAGGTTTGGCTTGTTTGTTTGGTCTTCCTGTCAGTCTCTGGGTGATACACAACAATAAAGTTAAGTTGTGTTCCCAAGGCCTCTTGGAAACTAGTCCAAAATTGTCTAGTAAACACCGATCCTCGATCAGATATAATCCTCTTAGGTACACCATGAAACTTCACAATCTCACTGATGAAAACTCTAGCTATGTTAGGTTCTTGATATGTCGTACGTACAAGAATAAAATGAGCCTCAACCTTTGATGGATCCATGATGATACCTTCACCAGAGATGACATTCCCTAATTAGTGAATCTTTAATTGATAAAACGAGCATTTGGACAACTTCCCATACAATTTATTCTCTCGCAGAAATTGTAGTACCAAGCACAAGTGCTCGTCATGCTCCTTCGTCATCCAAGAGTAAATCAAATATCATCCATGAATACTTCTAAGAACTTATCCAAGCACTCGCGAAACACCTTGTTCATCAAAATCATAGATACCCCTGGGCCGTTTGTTAGTCCAAACGATAAAACAATAAACTTGTAATGTCGCAACTATTGTTCCAGATTCTGTAATTAAGGCTATGAGGTATAGAGTTTAGGAATCCAAAAAGGGTGAATGATAGAAAAGGAAAAAACAACTCTCAGGGAAAGAAGCTATGGTTGATTTCTGAGTTGTCTTCACCTAGCTTCCAAATGTTCCTGGATGCTTATATCCCGTTCAATGGCTGCCCATGAACGTTCGAGTTCTACCTGGGTAGTGACACCCTTCAATATGGTATTGAAGAGGTTTAAAGTGATGCTGGCCTGATCTGAAAGAAAGGGTTCAACATTGGGTTGTCGTACAATGGGCACAATCATGAAGGAACGGGGTTTGAAAAGGTTTGATACTTCTTTTTTAGAATGTTGTTTCAATTTTAGACCGTATGATGAAGGATTTTTCGGATCTGAATTAATAGTAAAACAAATACAAATGCATTTTCCCATAACTGAGTTAATTTTGAAAGGTCATGCATAAAACGAAGGAAAACATTAAGCTATCAATAATGTGATGCTTCGATCAAGGAAGAATATCACAAAAATAGACACGAAAAACTTTGACGAAGCATAAAATATAGAAATATAAATAATCCATAGGTCTTGTACCTACTGATATCCGATACAAAGGAAAAACTATAAACGATTAGATGACTAAAACAATTGATCACCACAATAGAGATTGTACTAAATTCCAGCTAAGAAATCATCAAAGATACACATGAGAAATGAAACTAGGTATGAAATAACAACAAAAAACACATAACTCAGTCTTCATGGAATGTGGAATCTCCGAATTGCTTCTATTAACTCTGGCAAAAGAATAAATCTATCTATAACGATGGGCCAAAGATAAAAATCCCTTGTTATCTCTTTCGATATTATAGTTATACAAAAATTAAAACGTTTCAAATTCTGATCATTCTAGAGTTTCAATTACAACTGAAAAAATGAAGCGTTTCATTTCCTTGTCCTTGGCCTTCCTCCATACCGGCAGGGTGACCTCTTTTCTTTGTTTCTTTATCCCCAAAATAGAATGGAATGAACATTTGTCATTATTTTCCCCCAGAAGTCTACCTTTTCCCCTACTCAATACAACAGACACATATTTCTATCAACTGGGCTATCAACTTAGAAGGTTTTGTTTGGTTGTTAGCCTCAAAAGTATAGCAATTTTTCTCCATTTGTGGCAATCTCTTTCCTACTTGTCTGTCCTTTGCGATAATAGAAAATAATTGTAAGTTTGGCTTAATCAGCCATTTATCCACTTGGACCATATCAACTTGACTAATCTGGTACAATTCGACTTGCTCTCTTTCCACACTTTCCCTGATATCCAACAAATGTTTGGCTATGTTTATTTTACCTAACTTTCCAAAACTATTCTCTTTATCGAGATCGAATAAATTTTTATTTATGAAACGAAATACCTCTTCACAAGCATCTCTCATATCCTTCGCCCTTTTCCTCCTCTCAGATATATTATGCTCCCATGTCTTCAACAGGATATTACCTCTGGTTTACTCTGGAATGAATAACCTGGAACTGATGATAACTTGGAACACGAGCCACCCCAGCTTCTCTTTCTCTCAGAGAGATATCCTTTAGCACTTGATCTGTTGTTTGAAAGTGGTTCTCTATGGATTCTACTTTAGCAAGTAGATTCCGTTGAGTTGTTTCTACCCTCTTTCGTATTTCTGTAGCTTGGGATTGGAATGTCGTTATGTCTATGACCTGGTTCTCATTAGAAATCAATTTAGATTGTAGCTGCCTTATTTTCTCCTCCTGCTAATTTTCTTGTGTTTGGCTCACCTGTGCCGACTGACGCATCTTCTTAAGATCAGATTTGATCCATTTGATTTCCTGTTGATCAGCTTCTTTGGATTGCTTGATGCCTTCGTTTGCCTCATCCCTAGCATTCTCCTATGTCGCTGCTACCTCAGCTTCCAATTTTCCAATCAAAAGGTTCTTTTGTTTCAGTTGTTCCTTCAAATCTCCAACTGAAAATTGGTTGGTCATCGCATAAGCCCCCAACGTTCCTTCTACCTCATTAGTGAACTATTACTCCTCCAAGGCTTCTCCATCTGTTGAGATTTTTTATCTTTTAGCTTCTACTCCTGCTCTTTGATATATTTCCTGCTTCACTACTACCTTCCTCTTTTTGCTAAAAACCAAATCGCTAGGAGGCAGTTGTTCGATGGAGATAGGTGTTAGATCCTCTTTGAACAATACTTCTATATCAGGGTTTCCCTTTTTGAATTCTAAGGGTGTAATGGATTGGATGGGACTGTCGATCTCCTTGGTGACTATCTCTGGGTTTCCTTATTCTTGGTTGGGGATCTCTTCTTCCTGATTCAATATCACAGTTTCCTCTGTCTTACCTTGAGCCTCTTTCTTGATATGGTTCATGCATGTTGAAATTTCACCTTCTTATTGCTATGTAATCGGGGGTTTTGAGGTTCTTCCCTACAAAACTTCATGGAGGCAACTTCCTCGGTGCTCTCGAAATTTATAGAAATCAGCCATATCCCCAGGTGGCAAAGCCTGAATCTGACTTAAAACTTCAGAGTAAGACCTCATCCCTCAAAAGATTTTATTGCGAGGTGATTCTTCATGCTGGTATCTTTTCAAACCACAACTCATGATGTGGTTACTCACAACCTTATTAGGGTCATGTTTCTTAAACTCAATATATACTAATTTCATTTCCTCCAGGGCCATGGCCTCTGCACTCACATGGCCGAAACATAATAAAGAATATGTACCAATGTGAATGGGAAATGGTGGCCATACCTTCTTCGATACTCCTTTGAGCTCTTTGCTTATCCCCCCAAGTATGGTCTTCCTGGCAATCTCACAACATACTAGCTTATCTAGTAAGATTCAGGACAGAGCATAGGGGGGAATAGAGGTGCCAAAAACCCTGATATATGAAAATCATGCTTCTATGTACCAATATTCCACTCTACTTAGATTGTCTATGATGCCATCTGAGATCCTGGGAGGTGAATGACCAAAAATGGAGACATGCATTGGAACCATTACCTAGTTGAAAATCTCATATACAAACTCTTTGGCTTTATCCTCCCAAAGTTTTGAGTGGTAGACATGAATAGGATCTGCATCAGTTGGAGTCGAGCTCCATTTAATTAATGGGAAAGGTGTCATGAAGAAAATATAATCCATGATGTGTGGAAACATAAAAAACGAAGATGATTTCCCACTCTCCTTTTGCGCTCAATACTCTGTAATTCGACTGGTCAGGCTGTCTGACAACAATTTAGCCCATTCGAACGAAAATCCCTCAGCTATGGAATGGATAAGTGGTAACCATGGGAGTAAAAAATGAGTGGTTTCCTCCTTCCCATATAGTCTAAAGGCCATCGTCACTATATACATGAATTGTGGTGCTAACGATGAGATTGAATAAATTCCATGAGTAGCGGCCCTGAATTTCGTGGGGTGCAAAACCCAATCCTTGATTAAATAAGATAAGCTTTTCCCAAACTACTTGCATTCCTTCATTTTGAAACCCTCTACAAATTCAGCAGTGTGAATAAGGTTAGGTGTGGGAGACAATTTATACATTGCCTGTAAATTCTCTGGCCAAAATGTCCCAATTGCCACCATCTGTTATTTGAATATTGTCCTAGTCGAGATATCCACATGGTCCAATGCCCACCTGATCATATCATAATAGGGAAAAATTCATGCCTTGCTTCTATCTTGTGCATTTCTGACTGAGAAATGATTTTGTATTTGGTAGACAAATAGTCTTTCTCGTTATCACTGGAATCGTCTGAACAATCTATCCACTCAGAGTGTAGAATATTTGAAACATACATCCACGTTTTGACAGTATTGATGCTTCTAAGTGAGGTGTCAGAAATGATACCTGAACCTTGACCTGGAACCTCGGAAGCTGCCCTAGACATTTTTTGTGGAGCCATGGTATGGAACCCTACAATTAGAAACCCTGTCACAACAATAAAAGCACAGATGAAGGTTATCTTGGTAAAACTGGCTCTGCGCAAATTAGAAAGAAAACATAAGATAATGATGGAAACCTCTACGCTTTGAGCACTTAAGTCTGTGTGATTTTTTGCTGGCAGCTCATTTAAAACATTTAATAGAAATATTTAGAAGTAAAGCAGGATCTTATTATCAATCATTTCACTGAAATTCTAATAAATGCCATAATTTTTTGAAAAATTATGACTCGGAAGGATCGTAAAAAAATTTAATTTTTAGTCTGTAGGTTTGTATGGGTTGGAGGTTGTTTAAAGTGTTAATTTATCCATTTCATCCTTTTGATTAAGTGTGTTTAGTCTTTAATCCCCCTTTCGACATTCACAACAACGAGTGATTTTACCCTTAGTCTTCGAGCCAAGAACCCTGAGATTTGCGATAGCGCAATTTTGTAAATTAATTGTGATCTAGCTTAGGATTTAAAAAACCATGATTAATTTATGAATATTGTGACTTCGATGATTGGAGCCACAAACATTTCATTCTATGAGGTAGCAATCGCCAAGTCACGAAATCGCAATAAAGATTACCGTAGCTTAAAAATATCGACACTCCATCATTTACCAGATTGACTTAACATGGCTTCGAAACTTCGTATGTCGGAGGTTCAAAGGATATTCAACATGTGACCCCCGCTACACGAGAACATGAGGTAAATAAAAAGATTATTAATACCAAACCAACTATTTTCCATTTTGCGCATTGGGGTACTGGGGCTTTGGAAGGTATAACCGTAAGATCTACGAGGTCCCAAAATTTGATTTTTTAGGCTTAAGTGCATCGTTTCATTACTTAGAAAGTACACGTCTCCAACCTTGATAACTATAGTATTTGAGAAAAGACAATTTTTTCCAACATAGGCTCCATCTAGGGATCTTGTCTCCTTGTGGGGCGAGAAGAATAGTAGACCACATGCCTTTATTGGGTAAATGGAGTCAATAGTTTGCTTCTACGAAACTGGTTTAGAAAAAAGATACAGAGGGGAGAAGGGAGGTTTTCATCCTTACTTATGAAAGATTTTGAAACTTTATCACTCTCTTCTCTCTATGTCAGTACGATTGAAAATTTCCTTTTCCCTAATACCGAATTTGGGTTTGCTCAAGATGGTCCAAACAACCTTGGGAATTTTAATAGGTTCTGTTGATTTTGCTTGCATCAAGGTGAAGAAAACTCAAAGTTTTTAATCAGGAAGTCCTACATCAACCTAGGATGTAGATCAGGTTTCAAAGAAAACTAAATACCAGAGCACAAGACGATTCATGTATAACAACCTTTCAAATATCTTAGACATTGATTCACTGCCAACGAGCCTGTTTAGTGCCCCAGTGAAGTTGTTTGATTCCCTTAATTGAATTTCCTTTCACCACTTCAAGTTGTAACTTTGCATTTAAATGCTGAGGTGCGGGCAATCTTTTTATGAATTTCCTTTCATCATCTCTTTTTGGACTAGATGG
>JZKD02S1909529.1:812004-833898 GCA_000966675.3 Picea glauca
TTTAAATGTGATTCCTCTTGTTTGTGATGTATATTTGTATTTTGTAGTGATTACTTAAAAAGTGTTGGTATGTAATAGTTATGAATTATGGTTTTCATTCCAAATAATACACTTACGATGATAATTTTATTATAGGTAAGGAAAAATGTTATGGCATACCGATGTCATGGAAATATTGTTTATAAATTTCCTAGTTGTAATATATTGTTGAATAGGAAATTGTGTTGTTCCTACCTTATAAACATGATGGCAAGATTAGAGTTGAAACATATGACCTATATTTATTTCAATGTTGTTGTAATTAGAAAGGAGATGATATGGTTATCTTGTTGTGATGTTAGTGTAGTCTCTTGACACTGATAAGACACACCTGGTGGAATGTCCTGGGCTACGTACAATAATTACTCAGAATTAGTAGCTAAGGATTGTTGATTCATTGACTAATGCTGAACTTGGGTTTCGTCGTCGGAGTCCTTCCGTCATGCACCTTTCGTAAGGGGCGCAATTGTTCTTCTTATTTATGTTGTACTTAATTGTGGTCAGCTTACTTTGTCGCTAAATGTTTGCGTTGTGCGCCTTATGCCTATGGTCGTATATTGGTTGCCGTTACTCGTCATGTGCCTTTAGTATTCTTGTGACGAACATCGTGGTTGCGTCTTGTTGGTTTTCAAGGGGCGACGTAGAGTCAAGTGTGTTGTTACTTCTACACACACGCACACACCTTAAATACCAAGATAAAAAAAAAAAAATTGCACCTGTATACTAGAATGGTTGTCGTAACGAGGCAGTTCGTTACATAGCGGGTAATTGTCTTTAAGAGAGGATTTATTTAGATTCCTAAAATATGCACACAGTCTAATCTCCCCACTTTTCTTTCTAACAGGGACTATGTTGGCTACCCAGTCAGAGTATCTCAGTGGTACGATTATTTTTTCATCCAGAAGTTTTTTGAATTCCTTCTCGACCACAGGGAATAAAATGGGATTATTTTGCCTAAGTTTCTTTCTAAAAGGTTTAACATCAGGTTATAAAGGTATCTTGTGTTCGATCACAGTGGTGTTGTAAGTTCTTAGCTCATCATAAGACTAGACGAACACGTATTTATGTTGTTCGAGTAAATATGCATATTTACCTTTTATTTCAGGAGGAAGGTACTTTGATATTTTAACTATTATAGGCTCCCCTTTGGTCCCTATATCACAATATTGAACTTCTTCTGGTTGAGGCTGCAAAGTAGATTTTAAGGGCATGTCATTTTGGTCAAACAGTCTTTCCAGAGGGATTAGTCCTTTCAGAATATGATTGTTTTTTAATACCAACATGCGATGATTCGCGATCTTTTCTTGGAATTCTTGAGGATCCTCCCCCTCTTGCATAATCCAAGTATGTTCATTTTGGTTTTCTTGGTCACTACGAGTTTCAGTGAAATCATCCACCATTTCAAGGAATTTTCTGATCTGTTCATCATCTTCGAACACCTTCCAGTGTTGAATGTCGTTCGGTATGGAAGGTTTGTGCCTCACCTCTATGTGGTACTTTAGTTTGAAAGTCGTAGGGGGTATAAAGGTTGAGGCTACTTTATCTAAAGAATCAACCTATAGGTTTTAAGCATGTGGAATATAATGAACATTTACCAATGAGAATAAATTTCCAATTAAATCCTAGGCACAATTTCTGCAAGATCTTAATCTCGGTTTCTTGGCCTGGTATTGTCGATTTATCTGTTTCACAATCAGTTCTGCATCTCCATAGACTTCCAAGTTCTTAATGTTTACCTTCCTAGAAGCTTCTAATCTCAAGACTAGGGCTTCGTACTCACACACATTATTCATGTAGTCTATGTCCCACTACAATCTATAATAAAAGGGGATAACGAATTCATCCTTTGGTGCTGCAAATAGTACTCTTGCACCTACTCCTTCACATGATGAAGTGCCATCAAAAAACATTTTCCAAATTCCAGTGGTATATGAATTTTCATATTTTGTTTCTGATTTATTTTCATCTATATGACTTTCTTCTGTACAACTATTTACACCATCATCAAAGGATAACATACAATTTCCCAGGTCCTGGTCGACGACATAAATAGGGTAATTATTAGGATGATGTGGATCACTTACTTTATATGCCAACTGTGTTTCCCTGTATAACCGAGTGAACTGTCTGCCAAAAATAGGGATAGTGGAATAGGTCATGTCTAGCTGAAGAGATCCCCCAAGCTTGGCTCCCCAAGATCTAGATAATAGCAAGCCATACTTTGGAGGTATATCAACGATGAATAAATCCATTAGAACATTTTTTACTGGAACTTGTGCAAGGGTTACCACTAAGTCTTTAGTCATTCCCATACACTTAACTCTCCTTGAATCGAAGGAATACAGATCCCCATATGGCTTGGTGATTTTGAGCCCTAGTCTGCCCATAATAGACTTGGGCAATACGTTATGTGAGGCTCTAGAATCTAGCATGAAGTTATGCAGTAGATGATCTTGCATGTTTAGTGTAATGTAGAAGGGGGTAGCGGTATCCCTCACACCTTCGAAATGCAGACCAAAAGTTATGTTAGGATTATCGTCTTCCAAATTTATCATGTCGGACTAGCTTTCTAAATCTCAAAATTATATCATTTTGGTTAATTGTTTTCGGTACACAAGATTCTTTTCCAATTCGACCAGGGGTATTGGTATCTTGATCTTATTTATTTCATTTTTTAGGCTGAAACCTCCCACGATTTTATCTGTTTCTTTGGTGGGAGCTTCGGTCTCCTTCATTTCTAACTTATTTGTTTGCATTGTTTTATTCTCAGTGATTCTGGTCTCCGATGTTTGTGTTCCGGCTACCTTAGTTTTCCCAGCTCGGATCTCGGTCTCCTTTGTTTCATTATTTTGCAAATCTTCTCCTTTTATTTTAGTCTTCTGTAACTCAATATCTTTTAGAGAGGGCTCATATGTTTCACCTCTTGGCAAGATTTTTTTTGGTTGAGTAGTTGACATAGGTTTATTTTTTGGCCTCAGATTGTACTTATGTTGAAGCTCGACCATTATAGTGTCGGCTATCCCTTGATAGGTAGAACCACCCATATTGTTTATGTTGTTACCTTTATTTGACGGTTGTTTTGTGTTCAAAGACCTCTCATAATCTTCCTTGGTTAGGTGGGGCTGTACACAATCGTCTCCCAAATTGTTAACGTCTTCTTCTAAATTCTCAAACTCTTGCAAGTCATTTCCTGCTATAAAATTTTCGTCCTTTAAAGGAGTTTGAATCTTTTGGTCTTCATTTTTAATCTGTCTTTGTTGAATTTGAGGATTGGGGTTCCTTCTGAACTCTCTCTTAATGAATATATCTGCTTTGGATTGATCTAGCTCCATCCTTGAAATCTTATTTGATAACTCCTTTATTATCCTAGCCATATCATCCATTTTATCATCTGAGGACCTCCCAACTCCTGAGGGTCCCGCTTGTTCTCTAAAGCATTTGGTTTCTTTGTTTCCCATGTCTATTTTTGTTTTTAATTTACTAGAAGCCATCATGTTTGACTCAATCTCTACGGCATCATCTTGCATTCGGGTTAGGTCGGTCCCTCCCCTTTCTCTCAGTAAGAGTGTGAAATCAAGTTCAAAGGCTCCCACAAAGGTTACCTTGGCTATAGTTTGAGACATTTTAACTTCGACTGGGATCTTATTATATAATTTGTTAAATCCTTGAATGAATTCCATGACAGTTTTTGAACCCTTTTTCTTCAGAGATCCAAACTCAATCAGGTAATATAAATTGTCCTTCCTTTCTCCCTATTGTCTAAAAAAGGAATATTTGAGAGCATCATAGGATAATATTGATCCTGTGGGTAGACATCGAAACCAGGTTCTCACCTGGCCTTCGAAATTCTGGACAAACAATCGTTAATACACATCTTCATGTTCAAGACCTAGGATATCTGTGAATTGATCAAAAACATTTATGTGTCCGGCCGCAGTGAGGTCTCCTTCCCCTGTGAACTTAGGTAGGTTTTTCATGTAGTTTTCAGGTAGGTCATGAAGAGGTATCAGGAGGATGATATGAGCATATATGGAAGCTACTTTAGCGAAGATCCTGGGAGGTGGGGGTGGCCCTTGGCCCCCCACTCCTGCTCCTGCAGCACCCCCAACTCCTCCTCCTCCCCTAACAGCCCCCCCTCCTCCAGCAGCTGCCATAGCTACTCTAGGAGATGAAACCAATATGTTTTACAGAAGGTTTTGGAAGATTTATGGAAAATATTTAGCTTCTTCGGGAGACGCGAAAGATGAAAAAGGTGGGAACGGGATATTGGGGATGGGTTCCTCTGATTTGCAAGAGATGTAAACAGGAGAACCCGTAGGGGTGGAATCCGAGTATATGGTATACTCTTTGAGATTTAAGGGGGTCATAAAATTTACCAAAGAGTTGGAGGGATATCAGTCGACACAAATTTTACCGTGAGATTTTCAATTTCGTTTATGTCAGAGGTAGTTGGATGAGTTTCAGATTTAGCTTTGGGGAAGACTAAATCTGGGTTTAGGGTTTTGGTCTCGACTGATCTAGCCGATGTTTCTCCGAAAAGGGTCTTAGAGAGAACTTCTTGCAAAGATGTATTTTCAAGAGGAACCTTCACCTTATGTTGTGTGTTCCTAAGCTGGTATATCGGAGTAGTTGGTTTAAGGGGACCTCTTGTTTTTAATATTTTTTTTAGGGTCAGAAATAGGTGCAGTATGTTTACCATCTAGGTTTTTTCTAGTGTTCCTTCAACCGGATGCCATCCTACTTAAACGTGGAGTCTCCAAGTGAAAAGTAAAACTTATCCTTTAGAAGGTGTTCACTCTTTTCTCACTATCAAAGAGTAGACGCCTGCAAATGTCGTTCTCCCAGGAAAAATGATTTTAGATCTCCTTCCTTGGCAATGATGCCAGAAAGATGTTGTTCTAGAGTTTGTACTTAAGGCTATGATGTATAGAGTATAGGCATCCAAAAAGGGTGAGTGATAGAAAAGGAAAAACCAACTCTCAGGGAAAGAAGTGTGGCTAATTTCTAAGTTGTCTTCGCCTAGCTTCCAGATGTTCCTGGATGCTTATATCCCATTCAATGTCTTCCCATGAACATTCAAGTTCTACCCGGGTAGTGGAAGTCTTTAATATGGTATCGAAGAGGTTTAAAGCGATGTTGGCCTAATCTAAAAGACCAGGTTCAAAATTGGGTTGTCTTACAACGGGCACAGTCATGAAGGAACGAGGTTTTAAAAGGTTTGATACTTATTTTTTAGAATGTTGTTTCAATTTTAGATCATATGATGAAGGATTTTTCGGATCCGAATTAATAGTAAAACAAATCCAAAGGCCTTTTCCCGTAACTGAGTTAATTTTGAAAGTTCATGCATAAAACGAAGGAAAACATTAAGCTGTCAACATTGTGAGGCTTCGATCAAGGAATAATCACACCCTGTAACAAAAGAAGAAAATAGACAAGAAAAACTTTGACACAACATAAAATATAGAAATATAAATAATCCACACGTCTTGTACCTACTGATAGTCGATACAGAGGAAAAACTGTAAACAATTAGATGACTGAAACAGTTGATGACCATAGCAGATATTTTACTAAATTGCAGCTAAGCATTCATCAAAGATACACATGAGAAATGAAACTAGGTATGAAATAACAACAAAAAGAACATAGCTCAGTCTTCACGAAATTTGGAATCTCTGAATTTCTTCTATTAACTCTGGTAAAAGAATAAATCTATCTATTACAATCGACCAAAAATAAAAATTCCTTGTTCTCTCTTTCAATATTATACTTATACAAAAATTAAAATGTTTCGAACTCTAATCATTCTAGAGTTTCAGTTTACAAGTGAAAAAATGAAACGTTTCATTTCCTTCTCCTTGGCCCTCCTCCATACTGGCAGGGAGCCCTCTTTTCTTTGTTTCTCTAGCCCCAAAATAGAATTGAATGAACATCTATGATTATTTTCCACCAGAAGTCTGCCTTTTCCCCTGTTCAATACAATAGACACATCTTTCTATCAACTAGGCTATCAACTTAGAAGGTTCTATTTGGTTGTTAGCCTAAAAAGTATAGAAATTTTTTGCCAATTGTGACAATATCTTTCCTACTTGTCTATCCTCTGTGATAATAGACAATAATTGTAAGTTTGGCTTAATCATCTATTTATCCACTTGGACCATATTGACCTGACTTATCTGGGACAATTCGACTTGCTCTCTTTCCACACTTTCCCTGATATCCAACAAATGTTTGTCTATGTCGATTTTACCTAACGTTCCAGAACTACTCTCTTTATCGAGATCTAATAATTTTTTATTTATCAAGCCAAATACCTCTTCACAAGCATCTCTTGTATCCTTATCCCTTTTCCTGCTCTAAGATATATCATGCTCCCATGTCGTCAATGGGATATTACCCTTGGTTTGGTTTGGAATGGACAGCCTCGAACTAATGACAACTCTTCTTTTGTTGTCGCTGTAACAACCTTCTGGAAATCAACACGAGCCACCCCAGCTTATCTTTCTCTCAGAGAGATGTCCTTTAGTGCTTGATATATTGTTTGAAAGTGGTTTTGGATGGATTCTACTTTATAAAGTAGATTCTGTTGAGCTGTTTCTACCCTCTTTCGTATTTCTGTAGCTTGGGATTGGAATGTCGTTATGTCTATGACCTAGTTCTCAATAGAAATCAATTTAGACTGTAGTTGCCTTATTTTCTCCTCCTATTTATTTTCCTGTGTTTGGCTCACCTATTCCAAATGACGCATCTTCTCAATATCGGATTTGAGTTGTTTGATTTCCTATTGATCAATTGCTCTGGATTGTTCAATGCCTTTGTTCGCCTCATCCCTAGAATTTGCCTCTATCGTTGCTACTCGAGCTTCCAATCAAGGATGATTTTAAGGATGGAAATTTATTTTAAAATGTAGAAACCTTGGAGAATATTACTAATCCTTCATATGTCAACTATAAATGTTTGGTGATATTTTTTAAAAAATATTCAAATTTCTAAGAATTTTATATAGTTTTTATAAAATTTTGGCGATTTTTAAGGTAAAATAATATTATCCTATATAATTTGGGCGAATAATTTTTAAAATAACAAATCTCATTTTTGGAAAAACCATGGAAAATTAGCCCATGAGCGAAATTTAGCCCCTAAAATCATCCCTGCTTCCAATTTGTCGATCAAAAGGTTCTTTTGTTTCAGTCGTGCCTTCAAAGCTCCAACTGATAATTGGTTGGGCATCGCATAAGCCCCAACGTTCCTACTACCTCATCAATGAACTCTTCCTCCTCCTAGGCTTCTCCATCTATTAAGATTTTGTATCTTTTAGCTGCTACGCTCGCTCTTTGATATGTTTCATTCTTCACTATGACCTTCCTCTTTTTTCTAAAAATGAAATCGCTAAGAGGGAGTTCTTCCACAGAGATAGGTGTTAGATCCTCTTTGAACAATAATTTTGTATCGGGGTTTCCCTTTTTAAATTGTAAGGGTGTAATGGATTGGATGGGACTATCGATTTCCTTGGTGACTATCTCTGGGTTTCCTTCTTCTTGGTTAGGGATCTCGTCTTCCTGATTCAAGATATTGGTTTCCTCTATCTTACCCTAAGCCTCTTTCTTTCTAGGGTTCATGCCCATTGAAATTTCACCTTCTACTTGTTGTGTAACCGGGGATTTTGAGGTTCTTCCCTACGAAAATTCAGGGAGGCAACTTCTTCAATGCTCTTGAAATTTATAGAAATCAACCATATCCCCGGGCGGCAAAGCCTGAATTCGACTTAAAAATTCAGAGTAAAACCTCACCCCTCGGAAGATTTCATTGTGAGGTGATTCTTCATGCTCGTATCTTTCTAGACCACATATCACCATGTGGTTACTCAAAACCTTATTAGGGTCATGTTTATTAAACTCAATATCTATTAATTTCATTTCCTCGAGGGATATGGCCTCTGCTTTGGCATGGCCAAAATCTAATAAAGAATATGTACCGATGTGAATGGGAAATGGTGGCCATACCTTCTTCGATACTCCTTTGATATATTTTATTATCCCTCCGAGTACAGCCTTCCTGGCGATCCCATGACATACTAACTTATCTGGTAAGAATCGTGACAGAGCATAGGGGGGAACAAAGGTGCCAAAAACCCTGATATATGAAAATTATGCTTCTATATACCAATCTTCCATGCTTCTCAGGTTGGCCGTGATGCTATCTGAGACCCTGGGAGGTGGCTGACCGAAAATGGAGACATGCATTGGAACCATTACCTAATTGAAAGTCTTGTATACAATCTCTTTGTCTTTATCCTCCCAATGTTTCAAGTGGTAGACATGAATAGGCTCTACATTGGTTGGATTCCAGGTCCATTTCATTAATGGGAAAGGTTTCATGAATCAAATAGCTTCCATGATTTATGCAGACATAAAAAATGAAGGAACTTTCCTGCTCGCCTTCTACACTTGATCCTCTGTAATTCGACTGGCCAAGTTGTCTAACAATTTATCCCACTCGAAAGAAAATCCCTCAACTATGGAATGGATAAGTGGTACCCATGGGAGGAAAAAATGAGTGGTGTCCTCCTTCCCATACAGTCTGCAGACCATCATCGCTATATACATGACTTGTGGTGCTAATGACGAGATTGAATAAATTCCATGAGTATTGGCCCTAAATTTCGTAGGGTGTGAAACCAAGTCCTTGATAAAATCAGATAAGCTTTTCCCAAACTGCTCGCATTCCTTCATTTTGAAACCCTCTAGAAATTAAACATTATGAGTAAGGTTAGGTGTGGGAGACAATTTATACATTGTCTGTAAATGCTCTGGCCAAAATGTCCCAATTACCACCTTCTCGTTGAATATCATCCTAGCCGGGATATCCACATGGTCCAACACCTACCTGATCATATCATAATAGGGAAAAAGTCGTGGCCTTGCTGTTATCTTGTGCATTTCGGACTAAGAAACAATTTTGTATTTCGTGGACAAATCTTCTTTCTCATTATCACTGGGATTGTCTGAATAATCTATCCGCTCGGAGTGCAGAATATTTGAAACATATGTCCATGTTTTGACTGTATTGATGGTTCTAAGAGAGGTGTTAGAAATGATATTTGAACCCTGACCTGTGATGCAGGAGCATCTCAAGCGAGCCAGCGCGGAGACAAAAGACAACTGGAAAAGCGCCCAGCGCAAATTTTGAAAACATTATGAAATATTAATGAAACAATTAAATGAAGGTGCACTTGTAAGATTGTAATCAGACCTTGAGTGTCCTTCTCTCGTCTGAAGTAGGTAGAAGGCATTTGTAGTGTCCCCAAGGCCGAGCCCCATTGTGAACCATGTTCTGAAAGAAATTGTAATTATATTTTATAGGTTGGTGAGCCAAGTTCTTATAAGCTGGAGTCTTATGTGTTTGTTAGGCCAGGGAGCCTAAGTGTTGCAGGCCAGGAGCCTGTTGTTGTATATGTAATCATGCAGAACAATTATTAAAATTGTAAACACTGCCAGGTGCAGAACGACCACGATGAATGAGTGAAGGGGGACTCAGCATCCACAGAGTGGGCAAGGAATTAGGGGTTGGAAGGTGGGAAAGGGGCTAAGTGTTGAACTTGGGGGCCAAGCCTAGGGGGCTTAAGCCTGGGAATAATATTTTAATATTATCCCAAAATACGTGTGCATTTTTGTGTTTTATCCTAAGTTTTGGGCAAGGGAGGATGTACAAGGGTGATGCATGTCGATGGAATGCATGTAGTTCCAAGGGTGAGAAGTGTCAACCCTAGTGCATGCAAATAAAACGGTCGGGATGAGCCGTGAGGGGGATCCTCCTCAATTCCACCCGATTGCTTGAGTGTGTGGGGGGTGCCGAATAATATGACCGACCCAACCTTTGCAAGAATACCTCATGCGTTCCTGAGAGCCGAAAAAAATCCTGTGTTTGTTTCTGAAAAAATCCGTGTACACCCTCTCTGTTCTGAACCATGGAACCCATGCCATTCCATGCGTGGATTTCTATCACGCGTTTCCAAGAACCAACACCGTGAGACCTTGCCACCATTGTTGAGCCTATTTGGGAAGCCCGAGTCTATATTCCCGGTTGACTATGGTGGCCATGCAGAGATGGATTGCGCGTGACTTGTTGTTCAGTGCAAGTTGTGATTGAGCTTGTGTATGAACTCTCTCCAGGTGATGGAGGTGACTGTTGTTGGAAGAGGCAGGTTGTCAGGCCTATGAGAAACTCTTTCCAGGTGAGAGAGTTTGTTGGGAAGTGGTTTCCTCCAGAGAGTGTCCAGCACCAGCTTCAGGCTCTGAGACTTCCTGATTCGGCCTGTTGCCGAGACCCAGAGAGGGAGGTTAGCACCGATGGACTGTCCTTGTGAAGGTGTATACTCCCGGGCATAACATGCATGTGGGGAATGAGAGTTTGGTAGTAGTGGGTGTAAGATGACATCTTGGGAAGAATCCTTCCACATTTTTCTGTGTTGTTTTCCCTGTAACCTCAGCCTAGCCTAGGATTCCTTGTCTTGGGGTGGAGCTTAGTCTCAGCTCAGGGGTGACCCATTGCTGAACTGATGAGCAGTGCGGTCTAAGGCTGGGAGGTTTGTGGAAGGCCTACACTTGGTTGGTAGAATCTACCACTGTTAAAAGATAAGTATATGATTATGCTTTAATCATGTTTAGCGCATGATTGTGCTTCTTATGTTATCATGAATTCTGCTGTGTGTATGAATTAATGTTAAATGTTGTTGATTGGTAATTATAGCAGAAAATCTTATGTTTACTTTGAGATTAATTGAATCTATTGATTAAATGCATGTTATTATATAATACTTGTATGAGTTATGTACCAAGTGGTTTTATAGTAACCTTTTAAGAGAAATTAAGCTATGGTAGCCGATAAGGTGTGCTACAGTTTGGTATCAGAGCCAAGGTTTTGACACTGAGCTTAGATGGGCAAGTGGAGCGGTCTTTGGACCGAGAATGCGAGGTGAAATTGGGTCTGGAAGGCCAATTTCGGACCCTAGTTTTCTCCAAAATTTCAAGGAGTTACTTGACGAGTTTTTTTTTTAAAGCTTAGGATGTATAGCGACGTTATGAAACCACAACCAGTGGGGTATGAATCCATAGGGAGAGAGGAATCCACACCGGTGGTGTAGGAGCTCTAGGATCTGTTCAGGAGGGAAGGTGAGCCCTCGTGACCATTAGCTCTGGAAAGTGTGCACGGGGTTTAAAGCCCTTTGGATATTTCACGGGAGTGTGGAAATCGTGATACGCGAAATCCCGAATTAGTCAGGACCGTCCATCTCGAAGGGACAGGTGGCGATAATAAAGAGCCCGTCGGCATTTCGCATGTCGAAATATCAGGATTCGAGAGGATGAGAGGGCAACGACATCTTAATTCATGAAACCATGAAAGGACGAAGACCGTCCATCTGTAGAGGACGCGTGGTGAAGGTCCAAGCTATCAGGGAAAGTCCCTATAGAAAAGTCAAACCGACGCATCGGGGTTCATTGTTTCACGAGTCTGGGAGGCGAGACGCCAGGACATTTAGAGTCCCGAAATCGTGAGAGGCGATCAAGACCGTCCATATTGAGGGGATGGATGGCAGCGATTGAAGCCTTCGAAAAAGGTCTTGATAGGAGAGCCACATTGGGAAATCGGGATTCAGAGGATCGCAAATTCTGAGGACATACTTGTTTCGGAATTGGAAAGTCTGAAACCCCGATAGGAGGTATGACTATGGTCATATAAGGGGAGGTCGTGTGGACCATGAGTCTAGCCCGAAGGGCTAACGGAAGTTAGAGCGCATCAACATTTGGAAGCCCAAAACCCCGAAAGGATCTGGACCATTAGATCTAGCTCGTCGAGGATCATTGGATCACGTATAAGAAACTGTGTATCAGATTTCGGGGATAGGAGTGAAAAGAGGTTGGGAGTCACTGCCTAATGAAGTCCCAGGTACCAAAAACCTGAAGGCCAAGAAGTCTTGAAAGTCCCAAAAACTAAATTTTCAAAAACCCAAAAAGTGCAGAGCCGAACGAGAGCTCAGAAAACCCATTGGAATTGAAATGTCTTTTTTTCTTGTTCGTATTAGTTATAAATGTTATGGATTGTTCATGAAGTTTTGATGGCCTGAAAAACTTCGAATTTAATTGCACAGTGCGTGTGCAGAATTCAACGGATGCTAGGACTCTAGTTAACCAACGTCAAGTATGGAGTGGGGAAAGGTGCAGATCACCCCTGAAACAGAAGATGAATGGGAAGGAAAGGATGCTAACCTGGGAGTCGAAGGATCGAACTCTAATGGGCATGGAAAAGAGAAGGATAAGGAAGGAAACATAATGAAAATTATTGAAGGATTGCAAAGAGAGGCCAAGGCTCACCGAGCTGATAGCCGAAAGCTCATGAAAGTCAGGGATCGGCAAGGTGAGTTAAACTTAAAATTTTTGAAGAGCCTGGAAAGAATAGAGAAGAAACTCGAGAAGGGAAGAGACTCAAGTATGATGGAGAGTCGCAGAACCCATGGGAGACAAAGTAGGTCAAGGAGTGGTAGCCAACATCTTAGTCTCTCCCAAAGACATTCTGACATGGAGACACATAGTAGTCCAAGCCCGTCCCCTACTAGAAAACATTGAAAATATGGAAAGGAGGAATTGAAAGGGGAGATGAACAAGATTAAGCCTCCAACATTCGATGGAGAACATAAGAAGGAGTAAGGTTCCGAGACATGGTTTCTTGGAATGAAGAAATACTTCCAACTGTAGAATTATTCCGCCCATGCAGAAGGAATAATTGTAATGTACCAACTGAAAGGAAAAGCATCCATGTGGTGGGATCAGTTTGTGAAGGTGCAGCACATCAGAGAGAAAGAGGTCACTTGGAAGGAATTTAAGAGGTATTTCAAGAAGAAATACCTGACTAAAAGATACTATGACAGAAAGATGAAGGAGTTCTTCGAACTCAAGCTAGGCAGCATGACTATTGATGAGTATGAATGAAGTTTTCTAGAACTACTAAAGTATGGTCCATTCATCAAAGATGAGGCTATCAAGATTCAAATATATCTAAGTGGACTGCCACCTTCCATGAGTGACAAGATTCAATATGATGATCCTAAGACCATGGAAGAAACCATAAGAAGGGAAAAATGCTTGTATGAACAACAAGGAGAAAGGCCTATCCTTTGGAGGGCTTGGACTGATCAGAGGAAATTTAAGAAGGAACAGAGGCAGAATGGAAACAAACCTTCCTTTTTCAAAAACAATATTCAGGGACAACCATCATTTAAAGAGCCGAGAATGACTGAAGAGGGAGCACAAAGACAGAGACAGACACCCATTCAATGTTGGGGTTGTCAAGGAAACCATAAGTATAGAGATTGTCCCCATAAAAATGGTAAAGCGAGAACTGTACATACTGTTCAACAAGCAGAAACAGTGGAGGATATGGGCAGTAGAATGCCAAGGATCTACGCAACCCTGGACAATAAGCAAGAAGAATTTCAATCACACATGATTTAAGTGGAAGGTACGATCAACAACCAACCACTTGTTCTTTTAGTTGATTCAGGGGCTAGTCATAGTTATGTAGATCCTAGAGTGGTGGAAAATTTGCATCTAACGAGGAGAAAACATGAGAAGCCTTGGTTAGTGCAGTTGGTGTTATTAGATAAATCCATAAGTGCGGACACAAACCGATCTCCCTAGATCCACCTGGATCTAGAACAAAGCAAGACAGAATAATACTCTTTCCCTAGATTCTAACCATTGAATTAAATAGGAGGCAAAAACAAGAAACATACCTTATTAACGCTTCCATTGGTATTTGTTGCTCCTGCTTCTCTCTAATGCTCTCATATAGTCAAGACCAAAATGATACAAACCAAGTGGAGTGAAGAAAGCACAATCTATTCAATAGTGAATCTATGTATATGATCAAGGAGTTATACAATAAAGTGGACTTAGCTTTATGGGAAAGGGACATATTACTGTATCATATTAATAGAAAGTAAAGATTACAACATGAGCCTTGATGTTGCAAACTTCCTTTCGATGGCCCTTGGCTCCGACACACACACTTGCTCACTTGCATGAAGAAGATCAACCACCTCTGATAAAATTGCTGGAGTTCTTAGCTATTGTAGCATCATTCCTTCACATAGTCTTTCACCAATTCTCTAATGTCTTGCTTAACTTTGTTTGCTTAACCTTTTCCATGAGAATTCACTCAATATATAGGAGAGAATGAATTGGTTACTTGGATAATAATGATCCCAAAATATCAGGGAATCCAATACTAGGATAACCATTCGAAGGCCATCTCATCCTTCTAGAATATTCCCTTCTAGAAGCTTCGAGAATTCATCCTTTTCCCTTCATTAGAAAGAGTTTGCACCCTAGCAGTTCAACACAGTGAGAACTTGTCGCACCTTGACTTAAGGCAGCCTGCTAGAATCATGCATTCTTGCAGGTAAATATACTAGCAGCCTGTGAACAGTCCTTAAAAATGTGATTTCTAGAAAGAGATGAAGGTAACTTTTCTCAGGAGAAAGTTCTAATGAAGAGCCTGAGTACACCATCATCAATACATCATCATGACAACCAAAATCATGGGTAATAGAATGCCCCCCAAAGTGTGAGGTTGGAACTAGTGACAGTTGATGGACTTTGTAAGCTACATGTGTGTGTCGGGAACCAAGAGCACATCTAATCGGAAACCTGTGAACACCCAAGCATCTGCAGAATATCATATATACCAATTCTTAGGTAGGAATTCCCATACTTAGATCATAGACTGATGAGATTATAGACATGGTTCATGGCCACCAATCATACACTGTGGATCCATGCCGTCAAAATATAGAGTACAAATCTAACCATGTGATTACATTTGTTGAAGTCGAACATGGTAGAAACCACTTGTTTACCAGTCAATGATAAAATCGTTAACAAGTGCGAGGGAAATCACCATTGATGTCAATGACTTCCAAGGTACCATAGTACAATCCATTGAGTGTGAATAAATGAGTTGATGTCGAACATCCGATGGAATCTTTCGATTAGGGGTCAATGATGTAAACCCGCTGTCGAAAGTGAGGAAACCTCCCATTGAGGCATGCAAGTTCCAATGTACCAAGTAATTTCTAAGTCTTGATTCCGGATAATGAGTTGAAGTCGACGAAACAAAACTCGTCACAGGAGGGCCTTGATGTATCCCCCATCAATGACATGAAATGAGTAACAGAGTTTGAAGGCGAAACAGAGAATTTTGCAAATTGGACCGAACACAGGGAAGGTCGACACAGAGAGAATGGATAACTACAGATGGCCGACTCAATATAGGTTCCAAATGGACTTCTCTTGAACATATGAATGACATGACTAATGATTTGGTAGCATTGACTCAAAGATGACACAGGGAATGACCTTGTAGCAAATCGAATGAGAGACAAATGGATTTCCCAAACCGACTTCAAATGATGAATAGGGGGTGTCATGTTCAAGAGAGACACTTATTACCAATCAATATGAAGATGAAACATATCCCTTTCCCAAAATTTCCCCCACCATTTATGGCAAGTACCTCTTTATTTTTACGCAAGATTGAGGAGGATAACATATGCTTGTTGATATAAGCTCATCCTTCGGATGAATCCCTTGGAGTATATTTAACGAACCCTAAGAAGGAGTGGTTCGGTCCCATTATGGGTCTTTCAATGTTTGTTTAACGAGTCCAGAGATAGAAAACTCAAAGGTTTTTCAAGATTATAGAGTTTGGAAAAACACTTAAAAGAGAACTCTCTCAGTTCCTTTTTCATAATATAGTTTGTACGAGACCGAAAAAGAGATAAATTATCACTCACCAGACGATTATTTCAAATACTTTATCGAGCGTGAAAATAGCAAGGTCACTCAGCGATCTTTTCATGTTTAGAGAGTCTGAAAAGAGCTTAAAGAAGACTCCAGGGGGTTTCCTTTTTTGTATAACCTTGTTGAGCCCGAAAAGTGATAAAACTATGCTCAATCACGTTCTCATGTATTTACAAGCGCAAGAACGGACAAAAACGATGCTCGAGGTTTTATGTAAAAAACCCTAAAAAACAATAAAAAATACACGATAACCAAGAAAAACATGTCCATATCCCGATATTTGATCATCCAAGTCATCACACCTGCAAGAGTTACACTCATCATAACATTAGTGATTAGGGTTTAATTGATAAATAATTATAAAAAACCCAAAATGATATAGTAAAAGTAAATAAAAGAAGTAAATACTCTTTTTTCCCATACCATTTTACATTTTCACTATTGAGCTCAAAAACTCCTCTTTTACCCTCTTTTATCCTCCGAGTTCGACGTTAATTTGCGGGAGCTACGAGAGACCATTCAGTGAGCCGTCTGCAACATTAAGGTAAGCTCCTCGTCCTTGACATTTTCATGGTTTCATTTTGTCATTTCATTGGTTAAATTTCCATTTTTAAGATGTTTTTCTAGGCCCTCTATGCGCATTGTCGTTCTCGCAGGCAGCCCATACGGGGCCTGTGAGAATGATGCATTCTCGTAGGTGAGACTTAAGCCACCTATGAGGTTCTCACACTGTCCAAATGGGGCACCTGCAAGAACTGCAAAGCCCAAAAAATTTGTAAATTTTTAACCAAATGAAAAAGATCTGAAGCATGAAAAAATTACTAATCCTCCTTTTATATTCCTTGTGCAGATAATTGGACATAAACATGGTGATTGAGTGGCGTGAAAGAAAACATGAAGAGGATAATGCAATGGGCGATAATCATCCTCCTACCATAGTTGCATTGAGAGATTGTGGGCTCTTGAAATACTTTCGCATCCCGGGCATGAGGACCCAAGTCAGACTACTAGAGTACCTGGTCTGTATGTGGGACCCAGATCAACAGGTTTTTCATGTGGGAGCTCACACACTTTCCATAGACATTGATGACATTTACGTTCTGACGGGATTGTCCCGACGTGGATCCTATGTGAGCCTGACCGGTAGTAGAGGTGGTGGGCTAAAGATGAGTGAGTACTGTAATCAATACTGTGTACCCGAAGCTGAGAGGAAAAAAGGAAAAGTGGCTATCTGGGGGGTACAAGACTTGACCCTTCGTACTATCCTTTTCATGATAGATTGGATGGATGGGAGTTCGGCTCCTCATATGGAATTATAGAGCTACTTCTAGTACACCATCGAGTGTACTGAGCCTCGAGTATTCAATTGGGAATATGTTGTGCTTCGCAGTATCAAAAAACAATTGACCAAATGTAGGCGAGGTGACCTGAAGCAATTCGGGTATGGATGTTTGTTGGTGTATTTATTCCTTAAGAGGGTCCCTTCATTTAGAATACAGGTTGAGTGGAACATACCGGGTCCCAGGGATCCAAGGATGTTGAGATGGTGTCGGCTCATGGCCCGACACGTAGCAGGACCAATCGTCAAGTACGGTGATATTTTCTTTGACTGGATTCAAACCTAGATGTTGATGGTCGATGACTACGCTTATGTCGGGTTGGATTTATGAGGAGATCCATATTTAGCGCTACCTGAGGATACTCAGTGGGGTGACCTTGGTAAGAAATACATGCATTTTCTCTTTTTAATTTTTTTTTAATTTTTATCATATTCAAATGTTTTTTTTATATATATTTATCCAAAGACTAATACAAAATCGTTTGTTTATAACACAGATGTTGGACCGTATAGACCTCCCAGCACTTCTCCCATCTAGAGACGAGGAGAGGTAGTGGCAACACCATAGTATGTTGAGGATTATCAAGTAGTGGAATAGAATCTAGAGGGCCTTACTGCAGACATTCCAGATATGACTCTGGAAGAGATTCCACGACGCGATCATCGTCATACTGTAGGGGTATCAACAACTATGAGTCGACTACTCTATAGGTTTGCTAGGGAAGTCGTGTGTTACTGTGAACGTCATCCATGATGTCACTTTGTAGAAGCTATAAGCTTCAATTTTTGATATTTTGGTCTTCGGACAAACTTTTTGTAAAAACTCTTTTGATCATTATATATACAGATGGATTCTACCGGTTTAATTTATATCGTGTGAATTTTAATGTGTTTTCTTTACAAATGTTTCAAATGTTTGTCCAATACGTAATTAGCCAATGCCTCTGTTAATGTATTAAGACATCTAGGAATATGATGATATTCAATGTGATCAAAATAACGTTCCAAGAGGCGAATTCGCAAATACACCCGTAACAAAGTAGGACTTTGAATAGAGTAGATATTACTTAACTGTAATACTACAAGCTGCGAGTCAAGTCGCACAACCAACGACGAATTTCAAGCGAGATAGCATCAACCAATAATTCAATAACGACTCTATACTCTGCAATGTTGTTGGTCGCATGGTCGAGGCACACACCTCGTAAAGATACTAGTTTGTTTGTTGGGGCATAGATTGCCCACGCAGCGGACGCAAGGTTTCAAGTACTACAGCTAGTGCCATCAACGAAGCCAATATAGTGTAGCGAAGACTCCAACATCTGGAAATCAAACACAACCTCACATAAGGGAAGAGACCAGATAACGACAAAAGAAAACTATAGTAACACACACAAAGTATGATACATTAAAATACATGTACTTGTGCACAAATGATTTATGCATAGTACTTCTTCAAGTACAACCCATTCTTGGGTTCACTCAAAGGGATACCATCGTAATCTACCATCTCATATGCTCCTTTTTCCAAGACTCGGCGAACAATATAAGGACCTCACCACATGGGTTCGAATTTCCCAGCTCCTAACACATCCCGATCCTGTTCATAGAGAAGAACAAGATCACCCTTGGAGAAAACGTGAGGCTTGACATGCTTGTCATATTGTGCCTTGACACATTTCTTCTGGGCTTCTATTACTAGAGTGGTGTCATGTCGAGTCTCGTTTAATCTCATTAGATACAATAGACGTTCTTCTTCAGTAGAAGTGTTGGGTAAGAGTTCTACAACTAGCTTCAGAGAGGGTATTTCACATTCTATAGGAAGAATGGCTTCCACACCATAGACTAACTGAAAAGGCGTAAACCCAGTAGAAGATTTGACAGATGTCCGGTATGCACACAATGTTGAAAACAACATTGTGTGCCAACTTGTTTTATGAATTCCTATCATCCGTCGAAGCATAGTTATAAGAAATTTGTTGATTGCTTCGACCTGGCCATTAGCTTGTGGATAGTAGGGCGTTGAGTTATCATGACGAAGACCCAACTTTTCCATAAGTTCAGACATCATAAAATTCCTAAAGTGGCTACCGTGATCAGTAATGATAGCTTGAGGGACACCAAAACGAGTTATGACGTGGTTAAAAATAAATAAGGTTGCGGTCTTTCTAGTATTATCGAATGTTGGCATCGCCTCGGCCCATTTTGTAAAGTAATCAATAGCTACAATGATGTAACCATGCCCCCCAGCCGAGTGAGGGTGACAAGTCATGAAACCGATGCCCCATTTTGCAAAAGGACCAACTGAGACCACAGGATGAAGAGAAGTAGTATGTGATCGAATTTTCTGATTGTAGGTCTGGCAGGCATGGCATTTCTGAATGGCAGTAATGTAGTCATTAAACAAAGAAGGCCAAAAATGCCCTGCGCGTAAGATATTCTGGGCAGTAGCATAGCGAGAAATATGACCACCACATGCTCCAGAATGGCAGTCATTCAGAGCTTTCTCGACCTCGTCAAATGTCAGACAATGTTGAAAAATAGAGTCAATTCCTCGACGGTAAAGAGTATCCCCGAGGATAATGTATTGATGCGCTTGATAGCGTATGCGACGTCATTTAGTACTAGACAAAGAAGGTCGGAAAGTCTAGGTTTGGAGATATATAATGATATCCCCATAATAATGATATCCCCATACCAAAGATTGTCAGTGCTAATAAGGAAAAGAGATTTATTGGGTAATGAATCTACTGTTACATTTTCCATTGCAGAATGGGGAAAATCGCATATCAACTCAGCAAAAACTAAAGACTTCTTATACTTGGTGCAATCAAATTCCAAGTCAAACTCCTAGAGTATGACAATCCATTTGGAGTACTTGCCCCCAAGCAATTGACGTGTCAAAATATGTTGCATAGGGTTGCAATGAGAAATCACCGTAGTATTACGTGAGAGGATATAGTGCCGGAAGCGTTGAACGGCTTGAACGGCAGCCAAGGCCAGTCTTTCAACATGTTGATACTTGATTTCAATTGGTGTGAGACTTCGACTCAAGTAGTAAACAATATGTTCGTCATGCACATCATCCTCTTGAACGAGAACCATGCCAATAGTGTACTCCGAGGCAGCAAGATAAAGGAAATAATCACGACTGTAATCAGGAAGAAAGAGAAGCGGAGCTCACGTGAGGGACAACTTTAAAGCTTCAAAAGCATTGTTGGCAACGGTATCCCAAACAAACACTGTATATTTCTTTAATTGCCACGTAAAACCATGAGTTATCTCGGCATAATTAGGGATAAAACAACAAAGAAAGTTTGCTTTCCCCTGCAAACTTTGCAACTGGCGCAATGTAGAAGGAGGAGGGAGATTAAGAATCATCTCAACCTTAATAGGATCCACCCGGATCCCTTGACGCAAAACAATAAAACCTAGAATACGGCCGGATTCTATGCAAAAAATTCATTTATGAGGATTTAAACGTATACGATAGAACCGACAGTGAATGAAAATAGATAGGAGGTGGGTAGGGTGATCAACTCTGTGCATAGAATGAGCTGGTAAATCGTCCAAATAGGGTTGAACGATATGCTTAATGTCGTGAAAATCATAAGACATCATGCTTTGAAAATTTGCGATTGCATTCTTAAGACCGAAAGGGAGTTTCCTATAGGAAAAAGTACCCCAAGGACAAATAAAAGAAGTTTTATGTTGATCCTCAGGAGCAATGTTAATTTGATTATAGCCGGAGAAATCATCCATGAGAGAGAAGATTTGACTTCTGTCACAGTCATCGACAATTTGGTCGACGAAGGGGGTAGGAAAGTTGTCTTTGGGACAAGCTTTGTTAATATCCCTATAATCAACACACACTTGAATACTGCCTCCTTTCTTGTCAATCAGGACAGGATTGGAAACCCATTCTGTAAGAGCCACCGGACAAATAAAGCCGGCCTTTAAAAAATTTTCAACTTCGATTTTGATAGCCGTCACTTTACGTGGGCAGACTGGACGAAGGTGTTGCCAGTCAGGTTTAGCTCTGGGGTATGTCTTTATCTCATGTACAACAATTGCAGGGTCGATACCTGACATCTCTTCGTAACTCCAGGCGAAGATGTCACAAAATTCTTTGAACAGAGACGTATAGGTGACGATTTCGTCGGGAGAACACAAAGCTCCAATATGAACATTTTCGATTATCCCAGGTTTAATGGATATGTCAATGGAAATCGTGGGCGAGATGTTACTTAAGTTCCCTTCAGTAAACACATCGTATGAAGTCGCGGGAACCGTCGAAATAACAACAACGGTCGACGGATTAGAAATCCGCTGGTAGTTCTCAAGAGTATGTTGCTCCAGAAAAAGTATGGAACGATGATGCCCATCATCCCAAGGGGTGTCTTCCATGAAGGACATGATCATCTCATCAGTGGGAAAAATAACACGAAAAGGATCGGGAGACAACTCTTCAAGAGAGGGGGTAGAAGGTGTTGCCGATTGAATAGCTTGATAAGCAGACTCAATCGGACTTAGCGACATTACGTCGCTGAAACGAAGATGATCTCCAGGGTCAGGGACAATCCAAGGGTCATGTGACGTAGGAATTTCTTGAGGCACGTGTTGGGTATGTGTTATATTCTTTGCACCAGTAGTAGC